>APFE031119278.1:0-12274 GCA_000404065.3 Pinus taeda | reverse complement strand
CTATTGAGTAAATTTGCTGAAGTCCTCATTCCCTGTAAATTCAGGTGCTGAAAATAAGTTTTGTCTCACTAGGATATTGATTTATAGAGGTACTGCATTAAGACGATGAATTGGATAGTAGTTCAACATAAAATTACAAGGAAGTGCAATGTGTATAATAAAAGAGAATAGAACATATATCATCAAAAGATACTTACCTAACATTTTTGAGCTAAATTATAAGTAATCATTGGTGGCTCAATTCTCTACACTTGAAACCAGTGTTACACATATTGCTATAATATTAGAAATATACGTAATTATTGCCGAAACCAAGGTCATCGATAATATTGTTAGGTATCATCACGTTAATTTTCCAAATGTGAAATTATTGTGATAATTTCCTATTTATTGCGAGATGATCTTAAATTATTGCGCTGCTGCTAAAACTGATGTGTTAAAGTTCTGGTTCAGGTTTTTAAGGGTTATTTTGGTTTTTTTTTCATGTGCTGAGATTGAGCTTTGAGAGTAGTGTGAGCCTTGTGACCATTTTTCATCCAGAAAACAAGTGAAAATACATAGTTTCCTTTGCCGTTATTTGAGCATTTGTGGAGTGGAGATCAACTCCTATATACTATAGTCTATATCCATATTTCTAGGTATGTATTTTTTTTTTCACCGTCCTTTTCTTTGTTTTTCAAGATATAGTATAGGGTATGCAATGTTCATTAGATTTGCTTCTTTTTGCCCTCTTTGAGTGGAGGATTTGACACTTATGTAGCTAGGATATTTTAATTGGAGCATTTTTGAATTTTTTTTTGTGGATTTGTATTCTAAGTACACCCCCTTTTTTACCCCATAGATATACAAATGCAATCAGTGCTCTAGGGTCTACACATTTCAAGAATCAAAATGCCAAAGCCATTGGGTCCAATCCGGGAGTATGGTCTATGGTGTGACAAACCATTCATCATTGCCAAGAACAACTACTATTCCATTTTTGGAGCTGCTGCCATTGTTGGTCTGGGGTACAAGGGCCCTTCTTATAATGACTTGAGAGGGTCTCTCCTTCAAGGGGAAAATGCTGATTGCATAAGGAGATTGGATGAGTTGAAGGAATCATTTGAGATCATAGGATGCATTGTTTTGTCAAATGGTTGGAATGTCGAAATTTTATAGCATGTGCAATAGAATGCAATTTTCTAATATGATTTTATGTCTAATTTCTTTTAATTTTTCTAAGGGCTTGATTGTTCTTTGCTTTAGATAATTGCATTTACAAACTTCTTCATTCACATATCGCATTCACCCCATAACGTCATAACATCAATAGCAATTATGTAGAAAGAACAATAACATCATTAGTGCAGCCGAATCAATAAAGAACAAGAAAAGAAAAGTATGCACAAAATAGGGACACCATGATTTAGGTCAGAGACGAAGGCAAAACCCCACAGGGGGAACCTCCATCCATATTCTTCTTCTATTATATATTCATCAGTTGTTCAACTGAGATACAAAGAACATCCATAAAGAGATACATTAATCATATCAGGCCCCCCTAGGGCCAACCCAAGTCATTTCACAATTTTGTTTGTGAACTGAACGAGATAAATCCAAGAGAGTTGCTATAATATTATATTTGTCATAGATTCAGTCATGTCTGCGGCCTGCCATCCACCATGATAACATTGCCATCAAACTCACTATCATAACCATAATGGTATGTCATCAAGTATCAAGTATTATAAGTAAGGTCACTGTCATACTACAATCAAAGTTTCTGCCATATCATTGAAGTGTCACTGTTATGTGTTATATATATCAAAGATCATTGCCCATTAAGGTCAATGATATCAAGTATCATTATGCCACTAAAGAACCCTAGCTGGTTAGGTTGCTTGGAACTTATATCATGCTACAATGCAGACCATAGAGTAAAGGCCGTACACATAGAAAGTTGAACCATACCTTACTGCTATGCGGATCATACCATTCACTGAGATACCATACTGCAATACGGACCATACCATACTGAACATAGATACCTTAGTAATGCAGACTATACCATACTAAACAAAGATACCATAATGCATATGATACCATACCACAAAGCAAGTTTATACCATAGCAATGATGCCCAAATCAATGCGATGTCCATAATAGAACATAATGCGATGCCCATACAATATGTGCGATGTCCATAATATAAAAGTGATACCTAGAACATAAACGATGCCCATACAATATGTGTGATGTCCATAATATAACAGTGATGCCTAGAGCATAAATGATGCGCATACAATATGTGTGATATCATGCAATACCATAGGATGATGCCTCTGCGAATGAATACAATGACATACAATAGCAATGCCTCAATATGATGCCTCAAAGTATAGCAATGCCACATGATACCTCTTTGTATAACGATGCCAAAGTATAGCTAGAGTCACAAAGAAGTGCCATACAGATGTAAGTCACTATATATGTGATATCCTAGTATAATATAGTGAAGCCCCAATCACGATCCATGGTATAGCGACCTCGAAAGGTAAGTCAACGAAGAATGCAAGCCCCACAAAAGACTAAGCGAGCCACTATTATATTGCTCTAGTCATCGCAAGCTACTATAATTATGCATGCCTTAGATAAATGCGAGGGCCACAGGGGAATAACTAGCTTCTAGAGATGCACTGTGAGCTATAGAGATTACGAGCCACAAAGACAATTAAATCCATGCCTCAGAAGATGCCAACCTCAAAGAATGTCGAATTCATATATCAAATGTGTGCCATTTTAGAGAAAAGTACGTGCAATAGAGACCATACAAATAGAGTACAAAGCCATACGTATTTAGCCACAAATGTGATTCGAGCGAACAGACCCAAAAAACTTGTTTGCTGAATGGAGGAAGAGACGTGCCAATATATAGATGTTTTTTCAAGCGAATGGTCACAATTATTATGGCTAGTCGATATGATCTATTTTAGGGCCGACCTGAACTATTGCTTCATAAAATATATATTTTTGTTTGCTTGATTTTGTCTTATTAAATAATGATTTCATTATCCAAATTGAATTCTTCTTGTGACCAATTCGAATTCTTCTTTGGGGCGAGATGGGTTTTCCTTGGGGCTTAAGGTTTCCCTTTGGGGAAATTTGTCCCAAAGCTTCCCCACTTTTCAACACTTTCAAATTTCAATATATTTCGTTTCTATTTATTTGTTACATAATAAAAAATTGAAATATAACTCACTATCTTTCCTTTGAAATTTTAATCCTTTCCATTTATTTGTTGTATAGATGTTTGTTGGGAAAACTATGTTAGAGGAGCCCTAAAGTTGCAAAAACTTGCCATTCGAGTGTTGACTCAAACTTGCAGCTCTTTAGGGTGTGAACGCAATTGGAGTGATTTTGAAAAGATACACATCAGGAAGTGCAACAGGTTAGCAATTTTCGATTTAAAATTTAATTTTTTTATATGTTCATTAATTTAATTTATGGCATATGCCCATGGGACATCATCCTCTAAATACAAAATGCCCCTCTTGTAGGTTATATGCCCACTGCATCAATGGCATGGTCTATGTCTACTATAACCTCAGGTTATGGGCGAGGCAAATAAACAAAGTACTTGATATGAATGCCATTTTATTGGATGCACTTAATGCCACGAGTTCGTGGAGGGTGGAGATAGAGAGACCTGTTACCACTCAAGCTAGCAGGGGTCCTAGGAGGGGATCCTAGAAGGGCGTCTACAAGGTCAAGGGCAACAATTGAGCGATAGCCCACTATCACCTCAGCTATGGTTCCCTATTCTTTACGAACTTTCATCGATGGGAGGAGACTCGATATGAAGGGAATCACCTAGATGAATTGGTAAATAGAGGGCAAAGAGTGATTCCTAAAGAGGCCTATTCATAAGAGAGACTCAATATATGGCTTGCTTGCCCAAGAGGCAAGATGAAAGGCTCTCTAAGAAGGGCCAAGAGGGTCATAGGAGCTAGGTTTTGAAAATGAGACTCCTTAAGGAAAGACCTAGTCCTAAAAACCCTTGTGAAGACTTGGTTTCCAAATGGTCTTTGAAGAATTGCCTTCCAAAAGTTACGGGACCACATGGGACTAAGTGGACCCCAAGTTAGGTCAAGGGGATAGGATTGAGCAACCAATGATATGCTTGACCTAATTAAGGAGGAGAAGGGGATCAAAGAAAGAATTTTCGATGAAGGGTAATGCAATGATCCCAATGAGGTTGCTAGCCTAAGGAAACCAACAACAAAATTCGGTCTCAGAGCTAGGGCTTGGGATATCTCGGGATCCAACCGTCAGAATGGATTCAAATTTGGAGGACACTTAGGAGACTCACCAACATAGTAGATGCGAAGAGATCGAAATTTTTGAGTGGACTGTTCGCAAGAAATTTGATGCCCTAAGAGACCTAGTGGGGCTAGGCCTAGATAAGAAGGGGGTGAAGGGAAAATATGAGCTTTAAGGTGATCACCAGAGGAGGACCAGTGCTTTGTCCTTTGGGAGAGATGGAGTCATGGAAGATTTAGAGTTTGGATTGATTTCCACTTGTCAAGGAGGCCAAAAAACCAACTTTGCTAGGCTTTAGGGCAATGGAAGCAACTTCAGGGTCATTTACACTTCGTTTAGCAATATTTGGTGACTTATCAAGACAAATTCAACAAGATTGTCTCTAGGAACATTCATTCTTTCAAACATGGCCCATACATGATGCAACACTATTTAAAGATTCAATTTCCACAATTTCATTACAAGAAAAGAAACAAATTAACCCTAGAATAGCGAAAATCGTAGCATCATGAATGCAACATCATAAATAACAAGAATAACATCGAAATAATACTTACATGTAAGAAGAATATATCCAATCACCCAGATATGCCAATCATAGAAGCTCCAAGACAAAGAAGATTATCCAAACATCAAAATTGAATTCTCAAAAATCTCATCCTCAAAAGATAGCGAAAATCTCCAAGAAGATATGATCCAATCCAATTGATGATGATCCAAATGATTCATCTCACTTCTATTTATACACTTCCTAATGAATTCGATTTAGCTAATTAGGCCTAATTTAGCCCCTAGAATAAAATAATGTGCATAATAACAACTTTTTGGTGACAAGTCCACCAAATAGCTCAATAATACATGAGTAAGCCTCTCAAGAGGGTTGAATGATCAAATGAGTGAGTCGTTGGGCCTTTGAGGAGGCCTAATGAAGTCAAAAAGGTGCCATAATGTATGAATGAACTTCGATCATAGTGGACAAGGGGTTAGCCCCTTATTCTCCAAGCAAAAACCTGTGGTGCTACCAAGTGGGTGTAGGGGCACAAGGTCACTCTCATGGGTGTCCAAATGGATCAGAAATGCCTGTAGATCATTTGTAAGGGTTGGAATGATGATATAATTGCGTTGGGGAACAATCCTCTGTACCTTGGAACATCTGCCAAGTGTATGGCGCATCTGTGGAGCCGACTGTGCATGGTGAACGAGGTGCATCATCCTCATCCAAAAGGTGGAATATGAGCAATTAACGAACACTGCTGGGGATCCATGAAGTCATCTGGGCTTTGGTGGAGTCCCATGGTTCTCAACGCTCACCCTACAAGTGCGAATGTTGCCCTCTAGAGGGCTAGGACCCCGTATAGGCAGACCAAGCCCTAAATGAAGACCTACCTATAATCCTACATAAGATCCAATGCGTCCCGTTGCCCTCTAGTACAACAAATCATTAGAATAATCAAGTAATAATGCTTACAAGTTATGGGATCAATGAGACATTTCATGGTGGAATGCCCTTGCATAGTGGGCTTTGGCAAGTACAAGTGTCGCCAAGTTCAAAAGGGGGTTAACCACGGACCCTATTAGGTGGTTTCAACCTCTAAAAGGGATGGCATATCCATAGTACATCCTTCAAGAGGTAGGTGGCAAATGATATAATTATGGAATAGAGTGGGGATTAGGGGAAACATCTTGACCACATGTCAAGGTATATTGGGTAGCTATAACAAGGGAAGCCCACACTTGGGTATATAGGTGTAGGAGGGAGCAAATCATGGTACATGAGTTACCTCGACCTTTGTTTTTCCACCCTTCTTCATATGCCTTTTGCCTTTATTGTTTTTTCTTTATAACTGCTCGGGGCTCTAGGGGATAGAGAGCATGATGTGTAATATGTAGTAGTGGTTACCCCTTTGAGGTGGGGCAGTTCATTGCCCACTGGGGCTTGGGGGTTGGGACAATCATGGGTTCCTTAATGATAGAGGAGGCTCATTTAGGTCCCATAGGAACCATGGTGATGGTCATGGGTAAGGGGTAGAGCTCATGTTTGGCTTTTGCCCACGTGCTAAATTTGTATGTCCTGACCATCTTTTGCATTTTGTGGTATATTTCCTGTTGAGAGTGACCAAATTATGCTTTTTCTTTTCTTTTTAACTGCATCGACCTTTGGGGCATCGTTCCAAGCCTGACCCAAGGTGTGGACAAGGGGAAGGGGACGCTAACCCTGTGTGGACCCAGTGGACACATTTGGAATCAAATGGGAAAATAGATGAATGGGGTTGAAATGAGTGGAAGGGGAGTGATGTAGGTGGTACGGGAAGTGGGACCACACAACCAAAATCGGGATTTCCCATATAGTGCCAACCCAAAAGCCTAAAGGTCCATAAAGGAGATCCCATGGGACTACGATACAAGGGTAACCACGAAATCGAGCAATGGAGACAAGAATACAAGCCTAACCCACTCTTTCCACCGAATCCCCACACCAATCCATGCCCCAAAGTGCCCATGAAAGGTAAGGGAAAGCACTCAACTATACCAATGAAAAGCCATACGTTTGGGGTTGGAAGGCCCACCTTCAAATGTACATTCATGACAAGTGGTTGAGGGACCAGATGGCTGGCTCAAGTGGCGGAGAAAACAACACATTGAGCTATTTAGTGGCTGCAAAGGGCTGCTGGCTGCCGTCTGAGGACCATCTAGGAGAAAAAATTTCTCTTATATACACTACCCACAGTTGGTGGGTAACAAGGCCTATCATGGAAGAGGCACCTGAGTGGTTGGAGCAAGAGGCCGAGGAGTTGGAGGATGAGGAGAAGAATCCTCCACTTATAGGAGAGATGGATTTGGAGCAAGGGGGAGATGTTAAAAGTGTGCCACAACCAATGCCACCACCTCCACAAAGACTAGCACGTAGGGGAAGAGGCAAAAGACATTCCACCTTTATCTTCCACTTTTTCCCCAAGAGTTTCACCTTCCACCTTGGGTTCAGGCTCAACATGTCCACCTACTAGTTCTAGAAGAAGAATGACAAAGGTGACCTTTGGCCGTAAAAAAGGTAGAGGGAATCATTGATATCTTAGTGCATCATGATTAGTCTTGTAGCATCTAGATGCCTCATGGTGATCATCTCATGATATACATTTATTTTTGTGTTGATGTAATTTTCTTTTATCTTATCAAGACTTTTGACTCGACACATATGTCATATTTTAGTATTGATGTTTGATGTACCACTTGACATCTTATACATTTTATATAGCAATTTTATCTTCATATTTATGTGACATTTTATTTTTCTGATGTTGATGTTGCTTTAGTAGTTTAAAAATAAAAAAAAATACTAATTTTCTATTATTTTAAGGTTGCTTGATAATTTATGATGACTTCCCTAATATTTCCGATAATTTTAATTTTCGACCCGCGATGATAAATTGCTGATAACGACAAATGTAACATTGCTTGAAACACAATTAGCATTCTCACTCAGTTATGAAGATTGTAATTATCAAACAAATGCATTTTGTAGGCGTTGCACAATTATGCTCCATTAGGAAAAATTACATAGCTTGCTCCCAAACCTCCCTATCAATACCTTTTCCCAAGGTTTTGTTGACGCTTGTCCATATTGATTAACTTCCGCAAACCATTGCGGTCATGTTTAACTAATCCTCTCCTTATCATACTAATTGTTTTTAATCAAATTGACCTAGTAGGTGGGACCCTTCCTTAAAGAGAACCCTTTTTTCAAAGGTTTCGAAGGCAGTACATGTTTGGGTTACCTGAATCAAATTGCTTGTCAAAAATATGCTACATAGATTACACATGTTTTATAAGATATCCAAGAATGGAAGGTCTCTTTTGTGCTGCAATCATTTGAGCTTTGAGAAAGACATATATTATATAATGTGATACAAAGATGGTGGCATATGGAGGGTTATACATATGTATATATATTTATGTGCCTAGCCAAATGTTTTTAAGTGCAAAATGATGCATTGGTTATATTATCTCATCCATGGCGTATGCATATGCAAAGAGAGTTGTTGAGATTGTAGGAAGGCATAATTTGTGAATTCAAATGTTGGTGACATGTTTTATAAGTCTTATGGCACAAAGTATGCTATATGCACTGTGCATACGTTATGGTTATGTTCAACCGCTCTTGCAACAACACTTGGCATATGTGATAAATTAGAAATCAATGAAACCTAAGGTTTGATCCATCTCACTAAATGATTTATCAATGGGTGATAGTTATGTGTTTGGATCGAGGAGTTGTATTAAATATGTGAATATCGGTCGTAGGTTTTGGCACATCATTCTATATGCCATATTTATCGTTGACAGTGATATATGATTTGAGATTAATATAGGTCAACGCCTTGAAGGTGATTTGGCAATTTACGTGGTTTCCTTCGACAAAATTATTGGCTAAATTGAATTTTTGACACGTCGTCCCACAACAACTCATCTTCTAGGTCAGATGCATAAATCATACCACATAGAATGTATTCAATGTTTGCTCTATCCTTAGTGGCGCTGTACAATAGCCGTTTTGCCATATCACTCAGTCACCACTCCTTGTAGCAAATCCTACCTCGCTAGCACATTAGTATTGGCTAGTGTTTCATGAACGCGATGACTTGGCATACAGTAGGAGGAGGAGGAGGAGTAGGAGCAGGAGCAGGACGCAAAGCAGGAGGAGGAGGAGGAGCAGGATCAGGAAACGAAGCAGGAGGAGGAGGGGGAGGTGACACCATCTAGGATGGGCAGCAATAGAGGACAAAGGCAACCTCCTTTTTGTAGCCCTAGGGGCAGGGCCTTCTTCCTCTAGAGGAAAAGGGAAGCCATTCCGATATTATCGTAAAAGGGGTAGAGGATCGCAATGATTGATTACTTTATGACTTGTAAATGACTCAGGATGATGAATCATGATATACATTTATTATTTTTTGTTGTTGATATTTTGAGTCTTGAGAGTTGAGATTGAGTCAGGGCTTAGGATTCAGGACTTGATTCACTATTTATATGTGATGTAGCACTAGACTTCTTATACATCTTATATATTAGCTTTCTTTTCATATTTATGTAACAATGCATTTATCTAATGTTGTGGATACTTTAGATGCTATTTTTTTTTAAATGAATATTTTTGTACTTTTTAAATTTTGTCGAGCTTTTGCCAATTTTTTAAAAACCTCTAGACTTTAACGACTTTTTCAATTTTTGGACCCTTGCAATTTATTCTTGAGGTTGACTTTTTCCACATTGGTGTGGAGTTCAATTTATACAGAGTTAGATTCGGACCATGTCATTTATCCATTGGATCTGTTAATTGACGTAGACGTACAAGATTTTATTATGGGAAGTATGTCATCCGGGCCTAAAGCAATCCAGTTCAACAATGATGTGGGTAGAGAAGATTTAACCAAATCCTCAGATTAGAGGGTTGCACAAATTTTGAGAAGACGTGGATCCCACAAAAAGATTCAAAGGTGTATCCAGTTGTGACATATCTGGTTGTTTGTTCAAGTGCGAAGTGAGGTAAGGGGTTGGATATTCAGATCCCCAGATTAAAGACTCAGCACAAACCTCGAGGAGGTGGACCCACAACAACCTTAAGTGTTATTTGGGCCGCGAAGCATTTGGGTGGTGCATCCTAGTTTGAAATGAAGCAGGACTAGATAGCAGATTCCCATACTTTCTGAATTGGAAGAGTTATATCTGGATTAAGGTGAGCATAGCTGAGGAGATTTATCCAGACCATAACAAGGTATTCAGACCTAAACATATGCAGATGTAAATGTATTTGGGTTGCTAGGAAAGAACTTACAATGAAATTGTCTAGATCCTGGATACAACCGAGGCTTTGGCTAAGTGCTCGGTCACAGCGCCAGTCATATGTGTTGCAATGTGTTAATTCAGGGAGTTATAAAGCACTATCCAAGGTTATTATAACCGAAAATTTGTTAATTGGGCCACCATGGTCCAATGTGTTAGTCACAACGCTGTCAAAAAACTTGAGTCATAAAGCGCTATCCAAGGTTATTAACCGAAAATTTGTTAATTTGGCCACCATGGTTATGGAGAAGGAGTGCATTCGGCATCAGGTGGTATTAGAGCAAGGTAATCTGCTCTTTTGGATGTTACAAGGAATCATTGGAGCAATGCAACAACAGAGATGGTAGCAACATTGGAGCAAAGATGTTAGCCAAGTTAGTGGTGGATGAATAGGAGAATCTAGAAGAAGAATTCAAGGCAGGAGATCAGAGTTGGAGAAGACACCAACAATGGAAGTATGCAAGCACTCAAATTACAAGTATTGAGGTAATAGATTTATTTTGTTTGACAATGAATATGTGATTGATCGATGATGGCAAAGGAGTTATCTCTGCATGAACTGAGGTTTGGATAAGGAAGGAGAGCATAGAGTATCTTGTGCAAAGGAGCAGACAATTCTAGCCAAGGAGTAGAGATGGGGAGAATTGTTAATGATAGTTTTGGAGAAAACTTGAGAAGACTGGTAGTAGTAAGAATCTCGCAGGAGCCTGAAACAAAAAACTCAGAAGCTTTTGGAATTGCAGATATGATGAGGTCTGATAGGTAACATGGTCTTTATATTTTTAAATTAATCTGGGTAGAAAATTTGTTGATTGCAGGTAGCAACAAGTAAAGGGACAGTGTGACAGAGATTGTGTAACAGAAAGAAGTTGTAACAATTTCCAGCTAAGGTTGGGTAAAAGTTGTTGAGACAATTCCACAGTTGCTATTGTGGGTAGAATTGCCAAGAGAAGTAGTAGAGTGCAAAAGCCTAGAGGAGTAGAGGAAGCTCAGAAGGTTCCAAAGGAGAGAACTGGAAATACCAAAAGACTACGTTGAGGAGAAGCTTGGTGAGGTATTGTGTAGCAAGGTGAAAAAGACATGCTATTGTAGAGGCTAAGTGCAACTTACAAGTGGACAAGGAGAAGTTCACAAAGGAAGAGTGAAGATGACTATTGATGGTCATGACAAGGGTTAAAAGAAAAGCCACAACAAAATGAAGGAAGATGCTCGAGAAATTGGCAGAAGAAAGAAGCAGACGAGTTAAGAGGAACTTGACAAAGAAATTGCCGAGTTAAAAGAAAGGCTTAGTGTAATGATGATGTTGTTACAAGAGAGTGAGGATGAAGACCAGAGATATGGATGGAGAATGAAGAAGCATGTTACATGGCCTGCTAAGAAATTATTTGGAAGAAAGCTTAGAAAGAAGACTAGGCATAGGTTAAATGATTGGTTGAAAGGAGAGGAACTTAGAGCAGCTAAGTATGAGGAAGAAGTTCACTATTGTGAGCCAGAGCAAGGATCATTTTTTGGAAAGGATGATAATGAAGATGCACTTCATAAGAGTCTCAGATTGTTTGGAAAGTTTAGATCAGCACAAAGATATGATAACAGAGACACCAAGGGAGGCTAAAGAGCGTTATATTTTTGAAACTGATAATTTTTGTATGAGTGCAGGTTTTGCAGGTACTGAAGATAATAGACAGTCACTAGAAACTGTCACAAGGATGGAGGAAGATGAAGGAATTTTTTTTAAGGCATTGAGGAAGGACAGAATCAGAAATCTGTCTTAAGAGTGGAAGAGACAACGTTGTCTCATAAAGTAGATTGAGGAACTTGTACATAGTCATAGGATGCAGTTATTGAAGGACAAGTAACCGAGGTAAATTTGGCTTGTCAGAACAACCATAAGGAGGGCGAAGCAGATGGAAGACATCATTCAGATGTGATGCTGACAGAATTTGATAAGGAAATCAAGCTACTGGACAAATTGTTGAAGGAACCTGAGTTAAAGCAATATTCAGGAGTACTTAGCAAAGAAGAGATGTCTAAAGCATATATGGCTATGTTGCACGAAACGGGGAAACGGGGAAGCGAAACGAAACGCGGAAGCGAAACGAAACGCGACCTCCCCAAATTTTGGAAACGGGGAAACGCGAAT
>APFE031119263.1:33638-82440 GCA_000404065.3 Pinus taeda | reverse complement strand
GTCCTAGCTGGTTTATTTCCAATTCTGTTTGTAAGCATATTTCGGTATTTTCCATTAATGAAATGAAGTGTTATTTCCGCTACATCTCTTTATTTATGGTTATCGCATCTCTGTGTTTATGGTTATCTCTATAATCTATTGTGTTCCTGTTTAAATCCAGATCATTAATATTATCCAACAATGGTTAACCGTGTTCAACCATGGTAAACATTCATCTAATGTCACATTTTGACAAGGATTGTCTCAACATGAAAATAAGCTGTGCTCAGCCATGTTTATTTTAGTATTTTTAATATATATATTAGGGTTTTTATACCTTGGGTTTATAATATTAGTCCCTTGAGTTTAATAGTATTCCCTTAGGTTCATAATCCCTTGGGGTTTTAGTACTAGCCCCTTAGGGTTATTGTTCCTTATGGCTTATAATATCAATCGCTTGGGTTCATTATCCCCTGGTCAACCATGGTTTATTATGATGTCAACCATGGTAAACCATGGTCCAGCATGGAATTGTGATAAGGATTGTCTCAATATGAAAATCAACGATGCTCAATCAAGTTTATTTTAGTTTTCATAATATTTATATTAGGTTTTATATATGTTCGGATTATAATATTAGTTGCTTGGGTTTAATATTATTCCCTTCAATTCATAATACCTTGGGATTTTAGTATTAATCCCTTGGGTTTATAATGTCAATACATTGGGTTTATAATATTAATAATTGTTAACCATGGTCAATCATAACCAACCATGTTCAACCATGGTCAAACAAGGTAGGATATGGAAATCAAGCATGGTTAACCATGGTCTAATGCTATGTTCGACAAAAATTGTCTCGATATGAAAATTGATCTTGGTAAAACATGGTTGACCATGGTCCAACAATGTATTGTGACAAGGAATGCCTCTATATGGAAATCAACATAGTCAAGCATGGTCAGCCATGTTTATTTTTAGGCTTTATAATATTGATGTTAGGGTTTATATTCCTTCGATTTATAATTATTATCCCTTAGGTTTATTAATCCCTTGGGGTTATAATATAAATACCTTGGGTTTATTGATCTAAGGGCTCCTATTCCTAGAGTTTAATATTATTCAATAATGGTTAACCATAATCAACCATGGTCGAATGTTGCATTATGACAAGGATTGTCTCAATATGAAAATCAATCGTGCTCAACCATGTTTATTTTAGTATTTTTAATATTTATCTTAGTGTTTTTATACCTTGGATTTATAATATTAGTCCCTTGGGTATAATATTATTCCCTTAGGTTCATAATCATGTGGAGTTTTAGTATTAATCCCTTGGGTTTATTATTCCTTTTGATTTATAATATCAATCCGTTGGGATTATTATTCCCTTAGGTTTATAATATCAATCATGATCAACCATTTTCAACTATGGTCAATCATGGGGTTTGAGTATGAATCCCTTGGGTTTATGTTTGGATTTACCAATGTTGCATTTATAATATTAGTCACTTAGGTTTAATATTATTCCCTTGGGTTCATAATCCCTTGGGGTTTTAGTATTAATCCCTTGGGTTTATGTTTCCCTTGGGTTCATAATATCAAAAACTTAGGTTTATAATATCAATCATGGTCAACCATGGTCAACCATAACCAACCATGGTCAACTTTGGTAAATCACCATCTGATCTCGTATTATGAAAATAATTGTCTCCACTTAGGGTTTATATACCTTCGGTTTGTAATATTAGTTCGTTAGGTTTAAGAATATTCCCTTAGGTTCATAATCCCTTGGGGTTTTAGTATTAATCCCTTAGGTTTATTGTTCATTTGAGTTTATAGTATCAATCGCTTGGGTTTATTATTCCCCAGTCAACCATGGTTTATTATGATGTCAACCATGGTCAACCATGGTCCAACATGGAGTTGTGATCAGGATTATCTCTATATGAAAATGAATGAGGGTAATTCATGTTTATTACAATGTTTATAATATTAATCTTGGGGTTTATATATGTTGGGTTTATAATATTGGTTGCTTGGGTTTAATATTATTCCCTTGGGATTTTAATATTAATCCCTTGGGTTTATTGTTCCCTTAGGTTTGTACTATCAATCATGGTCAACCATTGTTAATCATAGCTGTTATTGTCAGTCTTTGTATCCTTCCTCCAGTGATTAAAAATGCTCTTACAAAGTGATTTTAAGGTGTCAAGGTCAAATTTTGTCATTTCAGTGAGTCTTCAAGCAAAATTTGGTCACTAGGTATTAGGTCTAGGGTTTGCTTTCACTCCTTTCAAATTTGTCCAAATGTCAGTCCATGTCACCATTTACTGAGTGTACCATAATTCAGAGGGTTTTCATCATCATGCCAAGTTGTATTCGGTCATTTTATACCTTGTTCATGCTTCAGTTGCGCCTAGGAAAGGTTCATTTCCCTCTCCTAGGGTTTTGAAGCTAATTTCTCTTAGATGGTCAAATCATCAGCAAAACTTGTATCCTAATGTTCATACACCTTCCCCTATCCTTAATGTACCTCATTAAACACTTCCCATCACTGATATCCCTTAAATTCCTTATTTTCCCACAAACCCTTGTTTCTTGCTACAATTTGGCAATTTTCTAGGCTAGGCCTATGTTTTTCCCTTTTGGACCCATTCCCTTCACTCAATATTTGAAATTAAACTTTCCTCTATTTCCTAACATCCCTCCCTACTTCCCAAAATTTCCTCAAGAATTTAGAAGCCCCTTATCTCCTTCATTTCCCTTCATTTCGACAAATCCCCTATTCCACACGTCGGGATAGGTTTTACTCCAATGATGTTTCTGAGCAATAAAAGAAGAATTTTGGAAAACTGAGAGAGGTTTTTGTCCAAAATAGTTCAAGGAAGAAAACCTTCCTTCCCTGTTTACAAAGGTGTGCTTTGTTTAGAGAAGTGTCAAAAATACAGTTGCCTCGGGAGAATTGATGCACCTCTGAAGTGACCTTGGGAAAATCAAGTTTCCTTTTACCTTGGTTAGCCAAATGACTTGCTTGATGAGTCAAATGATAACTATACACAAAGATATTTCCAATGAACTGTCATGAGCTCAATTTGGAGTTGCGAAAGCTCTTCAAAATTTGACTGCAACAACACTCTGCATTTAGGCAGCCTCATTTTGCACATCTTGACCAGTCTTGGGAGATTTGGCTTTTGGCATGGAAAATTAACTCCAAATTAAAAACTTCTAGTTGGGTTGGAAAGTAGACTCAAATAACTTTCCAACGCGCTATCCTGTGCCCAATTTGGACACTGAGAACATCTCCAAAAGTCTCCTTTAAAAAGCATGATGCATTGGGCAGGTGGCACGACGCACATAACAGGTGCGACACATTAGGCAGTGATCTGCAGTGTAAATTTACACGGGCATGGTGCACATAACTGGCATGGCACATTAGGTTTGATGCATGGTGCATATAGCCAGCAAGCCCAAAAACTTCAAAAACTTGCTCCAAATCGCTCAAAATGCGTGGGTCTTCACTTGTACAAGTAAGTTGGGCTTCCATCATTGCTTTTCATCCAAGGTTGGTGCTTGTGGTTGTCTTATGGTGTTTTTATCATCAAATCCTACCAAGGAAAACAATGCTAGAGTTTGTATTAACTGTTTGACTGCCAAGTTATTTTTCCCCCACCTCACATTCCCTTACTCCATTTTTCCCTTGATTTTCCTATTCCCTACATTCACATGCCCCTAAATTCACTAATCCCATTCCCCAATTCCCATTTCCCCAAAATCTCAAACACAAACTCCCAAACCCTAGTGCTATACCCAAAACTCCCAAATCATTTCATAATCCCCTGTTTCCCTAGATAAACCCTATCCTATCCTAATAGTCCTAAAATCCCTCATTTTTCCCTCCCTCTACAGTCCCTCATATCACTTTTCCCTTGGTGGCAGAAAATCAAGAAACACCATAATTTTCCTATTTCTCATCAAGACGGCTCCAAAACAGTTCAATCACTAGCAAACATGGCATTTGATACTTCATATGATTATGAAGAGGAGACCCATAGTGACTCACCTACAGAGGTACATGCACCTAGGAGACCTCATAGAGGCGGAAACATATTCGAAAATCACCAAGCTACCCAAAGGAGGAGGGTGGAGCTCACTTCACTTGAGCAAGCGGTCAATGCTGATTGGGAGTCATGGTTGGAAAGGACTAATATCCACTTGGAGAGGAAGCTAGTAAAGGCCATTAATGAGAAGAATATGTTGAGAAACACGGCGTATCATTATATGTCAAGGAATATGGTGTGCCAAGCTAGAATCAGGAGCTTGAAGGTGAAATTGAAGAAGAGATCGAGAAGGAAAAAAGTGCAAGATAAAATTCAGATCTTGGCTGAGGCTTCCTTGGCCCATCAAAACACCTGATGGAGAAGACTTAGCCCAAATTTCAAAAAATTTGGGACACTTTTTGCATTTTTGGAATTTTTGGGCTAAAACACAGAAATTTCTACTCTATGCGCCGAGCCACGTGGCGCTCGCTTTTTCTAGGAGGCTCCAAATCATAAAAACTCAACATTTTTGGATTTCACATGGAAAAGTATGTTTTCCTACAAATGGCCAATAAATTTTAGAAGGTTTTGAGCCCTCAAAAATGTCAAAAACCCTCAAAAAATGACCTTTCTGCCCCTATTTTGACACACAAGAAGCAGTGTTGGGAGAACTGAGTTTGGGAGGGGCAAATGTAGGCCAAATTGAAAACTTTTACTTGGGTTGGAAAGCAGGCTGGTAGAAATTTCCAACAAGCACATGTGGAGCTAATTGGGACATCGGGAAGGCCTCCAAAAGTGCGTCCAAACAGGCACTATGCATAGAGAATTTGGCGCGACGCATAGAGGAAAAATTGCCAGGTTGACCAAGTATTGCTCTGTTTTTCGCCCAGGTTTGGCCAGTTTGACTTTTCACTTTCCTAATAGCAAATTTGTGATATAATTTAATGTAAATTGATGAATTATGATGTAAATAGGTCAAAGTTTCACTTATGGAGGTAGATTCATTGGCTAAAATGTTGTTTGAAACTGAATGAATCAGTTCCCTTGTTTCTAGAGGCACGCTGTTTCATTGCCTGATTTCTAGTTCCTAGTTTAGAATCAGTTGGATCAGCTCTTAAACATGTGAGATAGACCCCTAGAGGCTAGGATGAGCTATTCTTTGTCTATATTATGTAGTTTTTCAGTCATTGGCATGGTTGGACTCTTGAGAAAGCCTTGAGCTTCATTGTACACTCATATCATCATTTTGGCTAACGAATTGAGACCAGAGTTTGCAATACTCTTTGGGATCCCTGTGGAATTTGTTTTGGTACAGTTCTCTCTTATATCTTTGTGAATTTATTCATGTGTTATATGTATCATTTCTCTTTATTTCTTCTCATCTAAGCAAACAAGAGTGTAAGTAGAATACATTGAAAGTGCAGTGCTCTACTTGAAGTTTATTTTAGTTTTTGATGTTTTCCATTGTTTGGAGAGGATCCATGGTTTCTCTTACCCTCTTTAACTCCTCCTCTATCTCAATCCATCCATCTCACTTGAATTAGAGTGCCAAATTCAGTTGCCTACCTTGCCCCAACAAGATCCCTGTAGAACTGTGCCTCATTCCCCACACCCCAAAATTCGCCTTCTCATCTGAGCCAAATATTTATCAATTCATTCAAAAATCTCTTGCACACATATACCTAGCCTAATATTAGTAATCAAATCAATCATCTCAAGCCTTTAGTGAGCATATTTTGCTGAGATAGCCCCGGAGAGAGCCCTCTCCTGACCTGGTAGGGCTAGCTACCAGGCTGAGCATGGTTTGATGTTGGCCCTGGATCCTACCATTTTAGCCTGAGGTAATCTAGGCTCTAACATAGTTTATTATTTGATGCCTATTGATATAAGACCTCCTCCTGAATCTGCTCTCTTGCACTACCTAGCTGCCTTTGATCCGAAAATGGAGTTTCAGCTGAGAGAAAGGAATCTTACAACACTTGAAGAGATGCAGAACAATGCAGTAGATGTAGAGGCTCATTTGTTGATCCGAAGGGAAAAGTTGAAGGTAGAAGAGATGAAAAACATAGATATGGAGGAATCGACATCTCTAGAGCTAAAGCTTGACATTTTGGTAAGTGCAGTGGAAGAGATGATGCAAAGGATCACCACAAGGAATGAGTATAATGCTCAAGCCCATTGCTCGCTGATCGAAGAAGAACAAATGGTTTCTCCAAAACATCTTCTTTCTTATCCTAGTTGTCATAGAACTGATAATGATTGTTTTATAGATCATCTTGGAGAAGATATATCTGTTGATATGACATGTATGCTTGGTGATGTGTTTTATTCTGATGATTTGCCTCAGTTTGATTAGTATGATGATGATTATGTTCTCCAAACAGAAGCTAATCTTGTAGTAAGCTAATCATCAACTAGTTTGTGGGAGGAGGAAGTTCAATTTCAGTAGCTCGAGTACAGTGATCAACTGATGCATATCTGCTATGACAGTGACGACGAAAGTGCATCGAATTTTGAAGTAAGTGAAGGATCTTTTCCTTTTTATTTTGCTTCGTTTCACTTCATTAGAGACAACATTCATGCAATCAGAAATCAACTGCCGATAGGTCTTGATCTGGACCATCTTGAGAGCAATGAAAAGCTTGTTCAAGACTTCTCATATCTAGATTTGCAGCCCCCGAATGCCATTGATTGTCAAATTGCAGATGAATACATCGAAGCTAGCACATATGATCAAATGACACAAGATGATTCCATACCATTTTGTTTTGAATCATTTCAGTTTCTAAAGGGAAGACTACATAGTATATCTTCAAATGAGCATCCTATAGGAAATCATGTAATCTCATCAGAACCAATAGAAAATGGGTTTCAGTAGTCTTTTCATGTTTTTCATGATCCAATAGTTGATGTGTTGGATGATGTCTGCAGTCAAAGTCCTTCTCCATTGACTACATGTGAGCTTGAAATGTGTGCCGATATAAACTTGATACAACAACTGGTTTCTTTGTCATTTTTAGTAGGAGTCTCGTCACAAAGCTCAAAACAAAGTTTTCATTCATGGTATGAGGAGAAGAGAAGTAATCCATTGGATGAGATAAGTCCCAATGTGCATGAACTTCAAGATCCTTATGCAGTCTTTTTGGAGGCAGATAGAGAATCCATATCATTCAACGGATCTATTTCCAAGTGTTCATGGGAGTTTCCTTTCAGTCATTCTCTCTTGTTATTCATAACCAAGCACTTGTGGAGAATTCAAACAACAACTGGAATACTTACTTGGTTGCATTGGTTGTTTCATTTCACTTGATCAGGTGATGAATGGAACAACTAGAGTAGGTTGTATTGAATAAGCTTCATATTGAGCATCATTTCTAGTTTGTTGGTTGTGTTTAAGTATCAAGTTAGTTTTTAGTTGAGTGAGAGTCAATTTGTGTTGTCAAGTCGACGGTTTTCAGTCATGCATTTCAGTTTGAGATTTTGACTCCATTGCCCAATGGATAAGGCATTGGTCTGCTCTCCCAAAGATCTGTCGTTCTTGGCACCTCCAGGGAGCTACCATCCCCATTGGAGCCAATGTTAGTGTCAGCCTTTGTAGCCTTCTGCCAGTGATCAAACATTCTCTTAAAAAGTGATTTTAAGGTGTCAAGGTCAATTTTGTCATTTAAGTGAGTCTTCAAGCAAAATTTGGTCACTAGGTATTAGGTTTAGGGTTTTCTTTCACTCCTTTAAAAGTTATCCAAATGTCAGTCCATGCCACCATTCAGCTGAGTGTACCATCACTCAGAGGGTTTTCATCATCATGTCAAGTTCCACTGGCTGATTTTATACCTTGTTCATGCTTCAGTTGCACTTAGGTAAGGTTCATTTCCCTCTCCTAGGGTTTTGAAGCTAATTTCTCTTGGATGGTAAAATCATCAGAAAAAATTGTATCCTGATGTTCATACACTTCCACTATCCTTAATGGACCTTATTAAACACTTCCCATCACTGATATCCCTTAAATTCCTCATTTTCCCACAAACCCTAGTTTCTTGCTACAATTTGGTATTTCTAGGCTAGGCCTGTGCTTTTCCCCTTTAGACCCCTTCCCTTCACTCAATATTTGAAATTCCACTTTCCTCTATTTCCTAACATCCCTCGTTACTTCCCAAAATTTCCTCAAGAATTTAAAAGCCCCTTATCTCCTTCATTTCCCTTCATTTCGACAAATCCCTTGTTCCACACATCGGGATAGGTTTTACTCCAATGATGTTTTTGAGCAATAAAAGATGACTTTGGGAAAAATGAGAGACGTGTTTGTCCACAATAGTCCAAGGAAGAAAAAATTCCTTCACTTTTTTCATAGGTGTCATGGTTTTAGAGAAGTGTCAAAAATACAGTTGCCTTGGGAGAATTGATGCACCTCTAAAGTGACCTTGGGAAAATCAAGTTTCCTCTTAGTTGAGTTAGCCAAATGACTTGCTTGATGAGTCAAATGATAACTATACACAATGATATTTCCAATGAGCTATCATGAGCTCAATTTTGAGTTGAGGAAGCCCTTCAAAAGTTGCCTGCAACATCACTCTGCCTTTAGGTAACCTCATTTTTCATATTTTGACCAGTCTTGGGAGATTTAATTTTTGATAGGGAAAATGGACTCGAAATTGAAACATTCCAATTGGGTTGGAAATTATACTCAAATAAATTTCCAAAAAGCTATCCCTCACCCAATTTGGACACCGGGAAGGTCCCCAAAAGTCTCCTGGAAAAAGTGTGGCGCATTGTGCAGGTGGCGCGGTGCACATAACAGGCATGGCACATTGGGCGGTGCTCTACTTGAAGTTTGCTTTATTTTTTTGATGTTTTCCACTTTTTGGAGAGGATCCATGGTTTCTCTTGCCCTCTTCAAATTCTCCTCTGTTTTAATCCATCCATCTCACTTGATTTAGAGTGCCAAATTCAGTTGCCTACCTTGCCCCATTGAGACCCCTGCGGGATTGTGCCTCATTCCCTGCACCCAAAGTCTGCCTTCTCATCTAAGCCAAAAAATCATCATTTTATCCAATAAAACTCTTTTCACCTATACCTAGCCTAAGATAAGTAGCTATATTAGTCGATCTCAAGCCCTTAGTGATCATAATTAGCTGAGATTGACCCGAAGAGAGCCCTCTCCTGACCTGGTAGGGCTAGCTACCAGGTTGAGCGTGGTTTGATGTGGACCTAGAATCTTGCCTTTTCAGCATGTGGTGAATCTAGGCTCTAACAATAGCCAACCATGGTCAACCATGGTTGAATTTCATATTGTGACAAGGATTGTCTTACCATGAAAGTAAACCATGTTTATTTTAATTTTTATAATACTTTATTTGGGTATACGAACGCTAGCTTTATAATATTAGTTCCTTGGGTTCATAATACCAATCCCTTGGGTTTATTATTAAATTGGTTTTATAATATCAATCTCTATCAACCATGGTCAACCATAACCAACCATGGTCAACTGTTGTGAATCATGGTCGAATCTCGCATTATGACAAAAAATGTCTCTGCTTAGGGTTTATATACATTGGGTTTATAATATTAGTCCCTTTGGGTTAACAATATTCCCTTAGGTTCATAATCCCTTTGGGTTTTAGTATTAATCCCTTGGGTTTATAATATCAAATGCTCGATTTTATTATTCCCCGGTCAACCATGGTTTATTGATGATGATGATGGTTAACGTCCACTAAGACCAAATAATGATCTATCGGACCTAAAAAGACAAATTATTTATTTTGATTTAAGATTTTATTCCTATGCTCAAAAAGCTCGGAGAGAAGCCTCCCGAGTTCACTATAATTTTGGCATTGTAAAAGGCTAGGAAGGTCAGTATTGTAACAAAGGTTGTGAAATTGAGATCTAATGTGGTTGTATGCATGGCACTCTAAGAGGAAGTGCTTTTCATCCTCGATGCTCCTATTCTCACAAATATGGCAGATCCTTTCTATCCATGGCGTTTTAGGAACTACCCAGCGGCCAGTTTCACTATGGAGCTCATGAGAATTCGTTCTAATCTTTGCTATATTAATTTTCTTTTTTGAGCTAGTTAGAATAGAGAGATACTTTTGATCTTCAAGGGTGGGGTTGATGACCTTCTGATAATAGCTTAATTTTCTTTTAGACGCTAAATCTTTCTCACACCATAATTTTTCTTTGAACTTAGAAGTAACAATATCTTTAATGTTATTTATGTTTTTTAAAGCATCGTTCTCATTGATCTCCCAATTATTATCTCAAGCATCATCCAACATGGAATTGTGATAAGGATTGTCTAAATACGAAAATGAACGATGGTCAATCATGTTAATTTTAGTGTTTATAATATTTTTCTTATGGTTTATATACATTGGGTTTGTAATATTAGTCTCTTGGGTTTAATTTTATTCCCTTGGGTTTATAATCCCTTGGGGTTTTAGTATTAATCCGTTGGGTTTATTATTCCTTTGGGTTTATAATAGAAATCCCTTGGATTTATTATTCCATTAGGTTTATAATACTAATCATGTTCAACCATTGTCAATCATAGCCAACCATGGCCAACCATGGTCAAATGTTGCATTGTGACAAGCGTTGTCTCACCATAAAAATAAAACATGATCAACCATGGTCCAATGTTGCATTGTGATAAAGATTGTCTCGATATCAAAATTAACCTTGGTCAACCATGGTCCAACATGGCATTGTGATAAGGATTGTCTCAATATAAAAATCAACCATGGTCAATCATGTTTACTTTATTGTTTATAATAGTTATCTTAGGGTTTATATACTTTGGGTTTATAATATTAGTCACTTGGGTTTAATCTTATTCCCTTGGGTTCATTACCCCTTGGGGTTTTAGTATTAATTGCTTAGATTTATAATATAAATCCATTAGGTTTATAATATTAATTATGGTAAACCATGGTGAATCATAGCCAACCATGTTTAACCACGGTCAAAACATATGGATATGGAAATCAACCAAGGTCAACCATTGTCCAATGTTTCTTCTCACAAAGATTGCCTCAATATGAAGATAGATCATGGTCAACGATGGTTAACCATGGTCCAATGTTGTATTATGATAAGGATTTCCTCTATATTTAAATCAACCATTTTCAACCATGGTCAAACATGTTTATTTTGGGGTTTATAATATTCATGTTAGGGTTTATATACTCTGGTTTTATAATTTTTATACCTTAGGTTTATTATTCCCTTGGGTTTATAAAATTAATCCATTGGGCTTATTGATGTAAACGTTTATATTCCCAGGGTTTAATATTATTCAACAATGCTCAACCATGTTTATTTTAGTACTTTTAATATTTATCTTAGGGTTTTTATACCTTCGGTTTATAATATAGACCCTTGCATTTAATATTATTCCCTTATGTTCATAATTCTTTGGGGTTTTAGTATTAATCCCTTGGGTTTAATATTATTCCCTTAGGTTCATAATTCCTTGGGGTTTTAGTATTAATCCCTTGGGTTTATTGTTCCTTCTAGTTTATAATATCAATTGCTTAGGTTTATTATTCCCCGGTCAAGCATTGTTGATTATGATGTCAACCATGGTCAACCATGGTCCAACATGGAATTGTGATAAGGATTGTCTCAATATGAATATCAAAGATGGTAAATCATGTTTATTTTAGTTTTTATAATATTTATCTTAGGGTTTATATACGTTGGGTTTATAATGGTCAACCATGGTTGACCATGGGTCAACGTTGCATATTTATGACAATGATTGTCTCTATATGGAAATCAACATAGTCAACCATGGTAAACCACGTTTATTTTATGGTTTATAATATTGATGTTAGGGTTTATATACCTTGGGTTTATAATTGTTATCCCTTAGGTTTATTATTTACTTGGGTTTATAATACAAATCCCTTGGGTTTATTGATCTAAGGGTTCATATTCCTAGGGTTTAATCATATTCAACAATGGTTAACCATAATCAACCATGGTCAACCATGGTCCAATGTCACATTGTGACAAGGATTGTCTCAATATGAAAATAAGCCATGCTCAACCATGTTTATTTTAGTATTTTTAATATTTAGCTTAAGGTTTTTATACCTTGGGTTTATAATATTAGTCCCTTGGGTTTAATGTTGTTCCCTTAGGTTCATAATCCCTTGGGGTTTTAGTATTAATCCCTTGGGTTTTTTATTCTTTTGAGTTTATAATATCAATCAATTAGGTTTATTATTCCCTTAGGTTTATAATATCAATCAAGGTAAACCATTGTCAACTATGGTCAATCATAGGGTTTTAGTACTCATCCCTTGGGTTTAATAGTCTTCCCTTAGGTTCATAATCCCTTGTGGTTTTAGTATTAAACCCTTGGGTTTATTTTTCCTTTGGGTTTATAGTATCAACCACTTGGGTTTGTTATTCCTTGGTCAACCATGGTTTATTATGATATCAATCATGGTCAACCATGGTCCAATATGGAATTGTGATAAGGATTAGCTCAATATGAAATCAACGATGGTCAATCATGTTTATTATAATGTTTATACTATTTATGTTAGGGTTTATATACGTTGGGTTTATAATATTAGTCCATTGGATTTAATATTATTCCCTTGGGTTCATAATCCCTTGGCATTTTAGTATCAGTCCCTTGGGTTTATTATTCCCTTAGGTTTATAATACAATGATGGTCAACCATTGTTAATCATAGCCAACCATGGTCAACCGTGGTTGAATGTCACATTGGGACAAGGATTGTCTCACCATGAAAATAAACCATGTTTATTTTAGTGTCTATAATATTTTATTTGGGTTTACAAATGTTGGGTTTATAATATTAGACCCTTGGGATTAAAATTATTCCCTTGGGTTTATGTTTCCCTTGGGTTTATAATATCAATGATGGTCAAACATGGATAACCATAACCAACAATGGTCAATTGTGCTCAATCATGGTCGGATCATGCATTTTGACAAAAATTATCTCCACTTAGGGTTTATATAGCTTGGGTTGATAATATTAGTCCCTTGGTGTTAATATTATTCTCTTAGGTTCATAATACCTAGGGATTTGAGTATTACTCCCTTGGGTTTATTGTTCCTTTGGGTTTATAATATCAATCGCTTGGGTTTATCATTCCCTGGTCAACCATGGTTTATTATGATGTCAAACATGGTCCAACATGGAATTGTGATAAGGATTGTCCCAATATGAAAATGAACAATGGTCAATCATGTTTATTTTATTGTTTATAATATTTTTCTTAGGGTTTATATATGTTGGGTTTATAATATTAGTCCCTTGGGTTTAATTTTATTCCCTTGGGGTCATAATCCCTTGGGGTTTTAGTATTTGGTTTATTATTCCTTTGGGTTTATAATATCAATCCCTTGTGCTTATTATTCCCTTAGGTTTATAATATCAGCCATGGTCAACTATCGTCAATCATAGGCAACTATGATCAACCATGGTTGAATGTCGCATTATGATAAGGACTATCTCAACATCAAAATAAACCATGATCAACCATGGCCCAATGTCGCATTGCGACAAAGATTGTCTCGATATCAAAATTAACCATGGTCAACCATGGTCCAACATGACATATTGATAAGGGTTGTCTCAAATGAAAATCAACCATGGTCAATCATGGTTACTTTAGTGTTTATAATATTTATCTTAGGGTTCATATATGTTGGGTCTATAATATTAGTCCCTTGGGTTTAATCTTATTCCCTTGGGTTTATTATCCTTTGGGGTTTTAGTATTAATCCCTTGGGTTTCTAATATCAATCCATTAGGTCTATAATATTAATCATTTTAAAACATGGTCAATCATAGGAAACCATGTTCAACCATGGTAAAATCACATGGATATGGAAATCAACCATGGTCAACCATGGTCCACTGTTGTTTTTGTTAGGTAAAATTGACTCAGTATAGAGTCAAAGTGGACCAGTTTGAACAGTGATGGTTTTGGGACACATGGTATTGTGCACCCATAGTATTTTACCTATGGTATTATATGTAATGGAGCTTATAAAACGCTGGAAGGACTTCATTGTAATCCAAGGCCTGTAGGTGAGTGGTGAAGGCTCACTTGGCCAGATTGGCCAAAGTTTTGGCCAAGGATAATGAAATTTTATTATAGTTGTGATTTTTCGGGATAAACATGTGTGTTTATGTGTTTATGGTTGTTGTTGGTTATTTTCTTATATATATTCCCGTCAGTAATTATTTATGTTATGCAGTAAATTTCTTAACAACTGGTATCAGAGCCAGATATTGGCTTTAAAGGGATTCTTTGATGCTAAGGGTTTATGGTGCCTGATGAGATCAATGCAGCCTTTTTACAGATCTGGGTCTGAAAATAATGGTGGAACAATCGTACGTAGAAGAACTTCGAGGAGAATGTGTGGAAGATACTGCCGTAACTACCAGGGAAGATAGTGTCAGGATCGCAGTGCATTTGTGATATTTACTGGTTTGTCACATGCTGATGAATTGTTCGAGATTCATGCGACTATTTAAAGAAGGTCAGCAGAAGAAAATTGTTCATGCAACTTCAAGAATTGTTCATTTTCTGCTATGTGAGGCCACCAGTGCTGGAATCTACGAGGTTCATGTTGGGCTTGCAGTTGGAGTGGTTTGATAGAAGCTTTTGAGCAAATAAAATTGAGAGAGGATGGATCAAAATTGCAGCAACAATAAACAATTTTTTTTAATGAAATCAAAATTATTGCATGTAAATGGGCATACTACTGTAAGACCTAATAAGGCATGTGTACCCCTGGCGATCACCGGTAAAGTCTGGGTTAGGCCTAGCTGATAGGGGGATGTCGGGTTAACAATACCCCGGGTAAAAACGCTGAGGGGGGTAAGACCTAGAGTGAGTGGGATTGTCTCACTTCGTAGGTTTGGCTGGAGTTAGTCAAGGAATCCCAAATCAAGTTTAAGGGGGAAATTGTTAGGTAAACTTGACTCAGTATAGAGTCAAAGTTGACTAGTTTGAACAGTGATGGTTTTGGGACACATGGTATTGTGCACCCATAGTATTCTGCCTGTGGTATTATATGTAATGGAGCTTATAAAACACTGGAAGGACTTCATTGTAATGCAAGGCTTGCAGGTGAGAGGTGAAGGCTCACTTGGCCAGATTGGCCAAAGTTTTGTCCAAGGATAATGAAATTTTATTATGGTTGGGGTTTTCCAAGATAAACATGTGTGTTTATGTGTTTTTGGTTTTTGTTGGTTATTTTCTTATATATATTCCTCTCAGTAATTATTTATTTTATGCAGTAAATTTCTTAACAGTTTTCTCACAAAGATTGTCTGGATATGAAAATAAACCATGGTCAACCATGTTTAACCATGGTCCAATGTTGCATTGTGAATTGGAGTGTCTCTATATTTAAATCAACCATGGTCAACATTGTTTATTTTAGGGTTTATAATATTCATTTTAGGGTTTATATACCTTAGGTTTATTATTCCCTTGGGTTTATAATATCAATCCGTTGGGTTTATTGATGTAAGAATTTATATTCCTAGGGTTTAATATTATTCAACAATGGTAAACCATGTTCAAGCATAGTCAACAATGGTTCAATGTTACATTATGACAAGGGTTTTCTCAATATGAAAAGCGACTATGCTTAATCGTGTTTCTTTTAGTGTTTTTAGTATTTATCTTAGGGTTTTTATACCTTGGGTTTATAATATTAGACCCTTGGGATTAATATTATTCCCTTAGGTTAAAAATCCCATGGGGTTTTAGTATTGATCCCTTGGGTTTATTCCTCCTTCTGGTTTATAATATCAAACACTTGGGTTTATTATTCCCCAGTCAACCATGGTTCAACATGGAATTGTGATAAGTATTCTCTCAATATGAAAATCAACAATGGTAAATCATGTTTATCTTAGTCATTATAATATTTATTGTAAGGTTTATATATGTTGGATTAATAATATTAGTCCCTTGGGTTTAATATTATTCCCTTTGATTCATAATCTCTTGTGATTTTAGTATTAATCCCTTGGGTTTATAATACAAATCCCTTGCGTTTATTGATCTAAGGGTTCATATTCCTAGGGTTTAATCATATTCAACAATGGTTAACCATAATCAACCATGGTCAACCATGGTCCAATGTCACATTGTGACAAGGATTGTCTCAATATGAAAATAAACCATGCTCAACCATGTTTATTTTAGTATTTTTAATATTTATCTTATGGTTTGGATACCTTGGGTTTATAATATTAGTCCCTTGGGTTTAATATTATTCCCTTAGGTTCATAATCCCTTGGGGTTTTAGTATTAATCCCTTGGGTTTATTATTCCTTTGGGTTTATAATATCAATCATGCTCAACCATGCTCAACCATAACCAACCATCGTCAACCATGGTGGGATGTCGCATGTGACAAAGATTGTCTCAATATGAAAATCAACCATGGAAACCTCGGACAACCATGGTCCAACATCACATTGTGACAAAGAATTAATTATTATTAGTAATTATTATGATTATTAATTATTATTATGTAAAGATGAATAATTTTTTTTTTAATTAATTAATATTCATAGTATTATTATTTAATAATATTTAATTAAAAAACTATATTATTGTTTAACAAATAATTACTATTTAAACTATTATTTAATTAATTTTTATTAGTAAACTTTTATTATTTTTTGTTGTAAGCTTGGTAGTACTTTCTCTATTAATATTTTCAAAACATTAGTATGTCTTCAACAAAATTTGCAGATGGCCCCAACCTGCCCATAGGAAACCAGGTCTGTTGGCCACCTGTCTACGTTAAATGTTGACCAAAATTTAAATAAAGTTTTCAACACCATCCATGCTACATTTGCAGTTCTATCTACTATAAAATTCAACTTAGAAAAGTAAAGGCTAACCAACATATTAACAAAATTCTGTTTAGAGACCTGTTTCACTCGTCAGATGAGTCCACCAGGGCTGGGGTTTTAGCACTGGACTCCAAGATTTCTCTCCTCTTCATGTCTTGTATTCTTTTCTTGATCTTGTTCAGTGCGAGATTGTTTCTATACACTTGTATCTGGAATGCAACAATTTCTCTGTGAAGATCCTTCATGACGGGCTCTATTGTTCAGGCCTCCTCTTTCTCCTCTTGTTCCTTGTATAGTTTCATTTCTCGGGCCACTATCTTCTTCAAAACCTAATATTGCTAGATTATTTTCCGAAATAGTGTGTTGATCTCTGGTGTTCCCTGGATCTTTCACCATAGTTTCCCATTCTTTTGTCTCTATATCCTGATTGGTTATACTATCATTAAGCTCCCTCTCCCACTATGTTACTTAAGCTCTTACCTTCGGTGGATTGCCAACCATATACGTGTTTATGGGAGTCTACATGTTTTCTTTCCCAGTATTTCTGCCTCTTTTATTTGGACCTTTGTTAGAGGTTGCTTCCCCCCCCGGTCCTTTTCCTTGCCTTACCTATTCCTCTGGTTCCCCTTTTTCCCACCTCTTTTCCCTCTTTTTCCATCCTATCTTCTTTCCTACTTTGTATTTCTTTTCTTGGGCGGCTCACGAGTACCTGCTTGCTTGCTAAAGCATGATAAGGGATCTAGAACTATGAGTGGTGTTGCACACTGGTATCTTTAATACCTTGAACATTGAAAAAAGAAAATTCTTTATACGTTACAATTCTTTTACACAGACTGGTCTTAAGTTTCTCTGGACCGGACTTGTCCACGTACTCCAGACTTGGAGACTTGTGGTTGCCCTCTTTCTCACTTGATTTCCCCCCTTCCTTCTCAGAGAAAAACAAGGTTCAGCCTTTCCCTTTGTTCAAATGATTCTCTGTTGTTTGTGTTTCCCAATTTCCTAGATGCCATGGGGTCTCTCTATTTCCCCTTCCTACTTTTGTTTCCTCTCCTCTCTGCTTATCCCCTCCCAAATAGACAGGATAATGTGGGTCAACGTTGGCAGTTCTACAGGTGTACCCTTTTTTAGTTTCATTATATGTATTCGAGGTCATGTTTGAGGGTGGAGACTAGTAATCTCTCCTCTCTAGTTCCCTTACCTAGTTGCTACCGCTGGTTGTCCCTTCTGGCCCACAACCTTTAGCCAGGTTTGGGCTCAGCTCGAGCCAGTCGAACCACAACCTTGTTGCTTTGTCCATGATCGTTCCGAGCTCCCCTCCCATGGTAATTATTTCTTCCCTCCCATGCCTCAAGTTCCACCTTGTCATAGCATCTTGTTTCCTACTCGTGCCATTGTATAATTCCCATCGGGCTTCGTTCCCTCATTCCCTATCTACCTAGAGATACATTACAGTTTTCTTGAACCCCCTCACTCTGATGGCATTCCAGGCTTAGAAGCTCCAGTCCATTGGGCTAGATTACCAAACAACCCAGGTCTCAACTCGTTCTGAGTCTTGACTTCCCTTAGCCCTCACCCCAAGTTCCTCTGTAAAATTGATTTCTGCGATGCGAGCGAGAAGGGAATCTGAACTAACATACCAATTCTTAATGATGAAGCCTGCTTTCCTCTTGACATCCTCTAGACCGCTTCCACCACCTTCTACTACATGTTCTTTCTCCTTCTCCCTCTACATGCAAATCCCTTATCTCCCGGTTTCCTTAACTTATTGTTTCTTTGTCTAGCTACCCCGCCTAGCTTCCATATGGTCCCCCACATGACCTCGACCTCTTAATGCCACCCATTCCTTTATTCGATTTCCTCGGGATGAGGTTTCCCTAACCCTTCCATTACTCCACTCATGTCATTGGTTGCTCCTGCCATGGGTTTCCTTCTATCACGATGCCACTTGTCGTCGTTGGTTTGCCCACCCTCGCACTTGACCTTGAAACTCCATCCTTTTCCTCCATCCTTGGCCACACATGTATTATATTTTTTCATCTACTCCCTACCCTATCTTCCATGCTACCCCACCTAGCTTCATGTCCTCCCACTTTTTGATACCTCATATGTCCTTTGGTCTAGCTGGTTGGCTTCTAGCACCTCTATCCCCCATCCCCTCTAGCCCACCTCATCTTTTGTCTCCACTTCTCCCCTACAACACTTTGATCGGGGGTTTTATCCATTCTCCTTGTAATTTTCTAAAATCTCCTCTAACCTTCTTATCCCTTCCATTTGTCTTAACTCCTCTCCCCTTATATCCAGGTTCCTACCTGCCTTCCCGCACCCCCAGTTGGCGATATTATCTGCCGCCATGTTACCTGATCTACAGACATGTATTGGGATAATTTAGCCAATCTTTCGAATTAGATTTCCATCCTCTTGGACAAGCCTTTCCATCCTCTAGCTTTAGCTAATCTTCTCCCATGAGGTTCCTTGCTAAAGTTTTTTCACCATGTCTATTGCCAGTTTTGAGTCTCCTTCCACCTAAAGGCTATGAAACCTTTCCCTTTCTACAATTTCCAATCCCCACTTCAATGCCTAGAGCTTTGATATTTTGTTTCTCACCGTGCCACAATCCATCGAAAACAGGAAAATGGTATTGCCTTTGTCATCTTTGAACATTCCTCCAGTCCCCGCCGCCCCTAGATTCCCTTATGTAGCTCGATTGAAGTTGAGTTTAATGAAATCTTTCTGAAGCTGCATGAAAATGTTTGCAGACTTGCAATGGGGGGGATTCCGTTTCCAAGCAATAGTGCTCAGCATGCCTGGATTTGAACTTAGTCCCATCATTATTCGTTCTTCATGCGGATTTGTTTCCCAATCCTCTGCATACCATTTCTCAGCAAGGATCATTTCTCTTATGTTCTAGATTATCACTTTCCATCGTTCTACTTCTGATCTCTTTTCCCCTTTGAATATTATTTTATTTCTTTCCTTCCAAACATGCCCATATTAAGAAGCCTAATGATATTATGTAGGCACGATTCAGAATGGGGTTTTGGTAAGGATTTCATCTCCAATTGTCCATTGTTGCTTTGAGAGTTATTTGATTCCTGTCATTGACTCCAAAGATTTGTTCATGGTTTATCCATAGGTTTTCGTTGTACCTACAGGAATTGGTAAGGTGTTCCTTTGTTTCTGCTTGTTATACACATATACTACAGATTGAAGGTCCCTGCAGACCTTTTACTTGAATTTAGTCCCAAGTAAGTGCTCTCCCATGTCGGATTATCCATATGAAGAAAGTGATTTTTAGTGATGATTTTCCTTGCCATATTTTGTCCCATATTTGTGTCCCCTGTTGTAGGTGGTGCACTGCTCATAGATGATGGCCCTCTTTAATCATAAACATCCCTTTGATCTTATACCCCCACCTTATTATATCTGGCCCTTCCACTATTGCAATTTCCCGGGTTTCCATATCTTTCTCATAAACCTCCCATTAGGTGGATTTGGGAGCACCTGAACAATCTTGTTTTTCTTTCCATTTTCTCAAGTATTCTCTTGGGTCCAAGCTCCAAAAGTTTTTCATTATCTGATTTGCAGGTATATTGGTGTATTGACATACTACTCATAGATCAGGTATGTTGTGGAGTTTTTCACTCTGCTACCATGCCTCATCCCAGAATTTCGCTTTGTCTCCTCCCCTTATTTCCTAGAAGCTATAGGCACTTATGAGTTCTCTATTTTCTAAGGTTAAGCTCCATATGGTCGATCCCTTAATATTTTCTTGGAATCTCAGCCTTCCTTTAATCAAACTCGGCATTCCATTTTTCCTCCCCCACATTTCCTTCCATAGGTATTCTCCTCCCTTAATCCATCTCCACTAGAGCTTTGACCCCATGACCACATTGAGAATGTACAGATCTCTGAGACCTAACCCACCTTCTTTTAGAGGTTTGATGAGCCAATTCCATGATAGTAGGGCCCATTATTTTTTTTAATGTTTTGGGCCCTTGCCACAAAAACTTTTTGAAAATGTCTATCATCCTTTGGCATATTGTTTTGGGTGTCACTTGGCTAGATAATTGGTAAATCAGAATCGACTGGAGCACTTCTCTCAGTATTATAACATGACTTGGCATATTCAGTGATCTGAAAATATAATTCTACATCCTCCCTTAGATCTTCGCTAGCAAGCTCTTCCAGTTTTCCACTCTAGTTTTTTGGTTTCTTAGTTGTATTCCTAGGTATTTCGAGGGGAGATTACCAATGCAGAATCCCATTATTTTTGCTAGGAAGGCTTGTGAAGGTTTTGTCGTATTAAATAAAAATATATCCAACTTTTCCTTATTTATCTCCATCCCCGAGTCTCTCATAAATTCATTGGGGATCTCCATCAACCCTCTAGCTTCCCTGAGGGTTGCTTGCCTAAACATCAATATGTCATCGACGAGCTGTTGGTGAGTTAATGGTAAGTAATTACCCCACACTCTGAGGCCTGTATACTGATCCCTAGTCCTTCCACAACCAATATAAATAAAAACAGGAACATCGGGTCACCTTGCCTAAGCCCTCGGGTTGCTTTGAACGCCTCTGTGGGCATCCCATTGAGGAGGATTAAAAAACTAGCATCGATATCATCGACATTATCCAACTTATCCATCTTGAATTGAAGCCAAACACCTTCAACACGCCCTGTAGGTACTTCTAGCTCAAGCAGTCATTCGCTTTGGATAATTCTAATTTTACCAACAACCCTTTGGTTATTTTGGTCTTTAGTGAGTGTATTCCCCCTTAAGCCATCACAATACCATCAAAAATTTGTCCCCCTTTAACAAAACATGTTTGTTTTTGAGATATTAATCAAGGTAGGATAGGTTTGAGGCTTTTCAACATGATTGTAGCCATGATTTTGTAAATTACATTGCAGAGCGCTATTGGTTTGAAACCTTGTGGTTCTTCCGAGTGGTCCATTTTGGGAATGAGGGAAATAAAGGTGGAATTTAGGGATGGGTGCATTCTTTTATTACATCGGGACTCCTCCACTAGTTTCACAATATCATCCCCCATGAACAACCACGTAGCTTTAAATAATTCGGTTGTAAACCTGTCTGGGCCTAGTGCTTTATTTTTTGCCAGGCCTTTAATGACTTCTTCTACCTCTAACCTGGAGATTTCCCTTAGAAGGCCCATGTTCTAGCCCTTGCTCACTAGTTGGGGAATATGCCGAGTTATTCTATTTATATTTGCCGCCCTGTTTAGATTGGGTTCCATCAATAGGCTTTGAAGATGTTGAACTATCAGGTTCTCCATATCTTCCTTTTGAGTAAGCCAGTTTCCTTGCTGATCGACTAGGGAGAAGATCCTATTTTGTTTCCTCTGTTGAATCATGGATTTGTTAAAAAATATAGAATTCATTTCCCTTTCCTTTATTATTGGATTCTTCATTTATGCTTCCATATTATTTCTTCTTGTTGCCTTCTTTCCTCTAATTTATATATCAACTTCCCTTCTTCCTCCAATAGAGAATCAGTTCTACCTTCATTTATTATCTGTTGTTGCACTTTCCTCATCCTAGCCTGGATCAATTCCTTCTCCTGTTGAATGTTGCCAAACTCTTCCTTGTTCCACCTTTTTATTTTACCTTTAATATCTTTGAGTCAGAGTTGGAAATTATGCATTACATTTCTGCCTTCTTTCCCTCTCCCATTCCACCATTCCTTCATTTTCTCAGTGAAGGTCGATTATCTTAACCAAAAGGCTTCAAACTTGAAGGGTCTATTTGATTTCCCTTGTTTCATGTTCACTTCTAGTCTAATTGACCAATAATCCGAACCCATGCAAGGTAGGAAAGATGCCTCATAGTAAACATCTTTTCTTACTAAAGTTTTTGTTGCCAATAATCTGTCAAGATGAGATGCTATTTTCCTGTTTCCTCCCCATATTTTGTTCCACATATATTTACCAATAATTGTTGGGATATCCACTAGGTGAAGCTATTCTTGGATATCAATGAATTTCTCCATTTCTGGCTCCTCCCTTCATGTTCCTCCTTTTTTATCCTGTAACGATGTAATGAGGTTGAAGTCACCTGCTAGTAACCATAGCTTTTCCTCATGCATTTGGTTTAGAGTCTTTATCCTCTGGAGGAAGTTTTCCATTTTGATTGGGATGTGTGGGACATAAACTATAGAGAGCAAGAACCATTCTTTATTTTCTATGAGGTGAAACCGTCCTATGAGGATGTGTTGCATGCATATCCAATAGTCTATCGTTACCGTTGTTGGATTCCATAAAATTTCTATCTCTCCTGCGCTTCATCTTGCCATACCCTCATACCAAAATTTCATCTTACTTAGGATTTCATCTAGTTTTCTCCTGTGATCTTATTTTCTTGAAGAAGCATTAATTGGAGTTTCTCTTTTCTCAGTCTCTTTGCTAAGTATCTATGTTTTCCTCAGCCATTTAGGCCTCTTATGTCCCAGGACGTTACTATCATTGGGAAACTTTATTTAATTGTTCGTATACCGCTGACAGTGGTACCACCTTTCCTGTGTTCTCCAACATTTCTCCCATAATCTGTATAGATTCCTATAGGTTTCTCCGACCCCTTTTCTTTCCCCCTTTTGCTTTGTTTTGATACTCATGGGGGTTTTCATGGTGAATACTAGTTGTTCTGCAATCTCGACCTATCCATGTCCTTGCTTGGCTTGATATTGTTGGAAAGCCTCTTTGTATAGTCTCTTTTAGTCTTCCAGAATGAATCTTTCATCTAAGTGTCTCCATTCATTCAACAATTTCTTCAGGATTTATTCTTCCATACTAAGTTCCTCTCCCTTGCTTAGGTCGATTTCCACTGTGTTGGTTTCCTTTACTACCTATTCTTCTTTGTCTTTTTTTTCTGCGAGATATCATTTGGATTTCTACTTGGGAGTTGGTTTGGCTTGACTAGAACTTATCTCTTTTCCTTTTTCTTGATAATCCAAGGGTTGGGTCCCACTTTCTTCATCCTCTACCACCTGTAATACTTCAAATCTGTTTTTACTACTCGACTGGGCTTGGTGTTCTTTTCCTGGGTTATGGGGTTCCTTCAGTTTCCTCCTCTTGGTTTTAACTTCTTGGAAACCTTCCTTGTCATCCTGTGGGTTCTTCTGTTGCTTGTCCTTATTCTCCATCTCCTCCATGTTCAGTGGGCATTCCTTGAATAAATGGCCATATTCATGGCACCTTCGACATCTGAATGGGACATGTTCATAGTCTAAGGGCTGCTGCCAAAATTCTTCATGGTATTCTAGCTCCACAAATTCGGGTATGGGTTCTACTCTATTCATATATACACAGATTCTTACACGGGATGTATATCTCTCTCTTTTTGTCATTTCTACTATTTTGACAGATTTTCCTATCGTATATACAATTCCCTGTAATATTTTTGGGTGTCGAAAGTCCATTGGGAGGCCAAACAATCTTACCCATATCGGGGTTGCCAGGAATTTCTCCTTATCGAGGTCATAACATTCCTCCCAATATCTCATGAACAAACCAACATTGGAATGGAAATAAGGGCCATTTTCAAATACTCTTTATTTGTCTTGCAGGTTTGAGAATATTACCGTAAAGAATCCTCTGGCTCCTTATGAGCGTCAGTATTGCAGGAAGGATGCTGCAACTCCTGGGCTACCAACTTTACTTATCAACCCAGGGTTCGTACAAACTTGGAGGTGACAGTGCTATATGCACAAGTAGAAGTGAAGGTCCTACTTGTTGTCACTTGTTCATCTGGCAAGAGACCCCAGGGGTTCCAAGCCAGACTTCTATAGAGTCAGAACAAGCTTGATTCTTTGATGGAAGAAAAGAAAATCTATTTTAAGAGAGCTAATCTACTATAGGAATGAAGAAAACAACATGTAATGTGAAATCACACCATATCCTAATTAACCATTTAAACATCTAAGCTAAGAATAATTGCTAAATCAACACTAACATAATGTATATCTAAGCTACAGAAGTAAAGAGCATCAAACCAAACTAATGTGTAAGCAAGGAAACTAAACTAGGTCCATTTTAGCGTTTTTGGTGTTTTGGTAAAATCAATTATGCAAGGAGTCAAGCGGAAGAGCAAGCGAAGATCGAAATCAGTGAATGGAGGACATAAAGAAGTAGAAGTGCATAAGAACTATTGGATCGATTAGCGAACACTAAAAATGGAAGATGAGCAACAAAGATCTTATTGCAGGAGATTACGCGAATAGATGGACGAACATGACTAATGGGAGATGAATGGCAGAGATCTTATCTCTACAGGTTAAGCCAAGAGATGGATGAACATGACTAATCGAAAGATGAATGGCGGAGATCTTATCACAAGAGGTTAATTCAATAGATGGATGAACAGGACTAATGAGAGATGAATGCTAGAGATCTTATCGTAGGAGGTTAAGTCGAGACATGGATGAACAGGACTAATCGGAAGATGAGTGGTGGAGATCTTATCGTGGAGATGAAGTGAATAGATGGATGGATCACATCAAGTCACATGGCGATAGAAGGGAAAAAACATGCTGAATGGTGGAGTGGGTTTTCATAGGTAGTAAGCAGTTTCTCACATGTCGAGGTTAAGTCAATAGATGGACGAACAGGACTAAGAAGAGATGAATGGAGGAGATCTTATCACAGGAGGTTAAGTCGAGATATGGACGAATATGAGTAATCGGAAGATGAGTGGTGGAGATCTTATCGTAGAGATGAAGTGAATAGATGGATGGATCACATCAAGTCACATGGCGACAGAAGGGAAAAAAAATGTGCCGAATGATGGAGTGGGCTTTTGTAGGCAGTCAGTAGTTTCTCACGCACCCACAAAGTTGTAAGCTCTATTTCTAAATTTGCACGATTAGCCTAAGTGAATTATAGTAGCACAAGAAAACCACTTTTCTCGTGTGCTCTCAGGTGGATATCGGTCGTGCAAGAATCCGGGCGAGATTGCGCGATAGCTGTAAGATCATGCGGGTTTGATCAATGGTGCAGATTGGGAGCGCATAAAGTATTGAGACATCGTGATAGTCATTGGATCAAGCTAGACAGATCGACGATGGAGGTTTGGAGTGCATAAAGTATTGAGATGACGCGATAGCCATTGGATCAAGCTAGATAGATTGATGGTGGATATTTGGAGTGCATAAAGTCAAGCATTGAAATGAATTGGATGGTGATTGGTTAGGTTTATTGTGGATCGGATGGTAAGGAGATCTACGAGTATAATCTAACTAAGACATGATTTATTGGCTTCCTCTTATGCACTTCATGCTGAAGGAAATGAGAATCTGAGTGAGATCTATTACAAAAAGAGAGTGATTGAAGACGATAATGATGAAATGAACCAAGTACTAAATCAAGACAACAAACTCCAAATCTCATGTGATAACTAGAAATCTGAAACACAACCAATCTACTCTACACTGCTATAATGGAAATGCATTTACTTAAGAAAACAAAAAATTAAACCATGAACCTATGCTAGCATACATGTACAATAAAGAGGCACCTTAGCTGCTAGGGTTGGGCCCTAACCGAAGAGCTTCAACCCTCTAAGTTAACTCAGTGTTGGCTCAAAACAAAACTCATTATTATTATCAAAATAATGGACTACATCAACAACTGTCACAAGCCTTGCAGCTCAAAAATAAAGTAGAGTTTTACAATCAAAATTCCAAATCCTACTGAGGTCCTAGGCCTCTCTACTTATGCATCTGAAGTCTCCAGTGAATTCCTTAAAATTCTCCCAAACTAGAGATAAATTGGTGCTTTGACTTCCACTTGCTCGACTTCCTTCTAGTCGTCATGATTTGGCTAGTTGCACTTCGAGCTGATGGAGGAATATTTGAATGGGGGGGTAGTAAATGAGGAGGATTTCCCTCCAATCATTCCTCTCCCTTGTCGCATTTGAGTTTTGACCAAGATCTTTGCCAAAATACCTTGCTTTTACCCTTATAATCCTGCATTAAATGCACACTATACCACAAAGAAAAATATCCAACTCTAACTCATCTCATAAAGAAAATATGATCAAAAGTATGCAATAAGTTGTGAGAATAGTTGGTTTGACTAAGCTAGGAGGTGAATTAAGGCCCATATAATTACCCAATTATGAGGCTCATCTTCACCCCCTACTAAAAGTGTTGCTCATCCTCTTAGCAACTCAGTCAATGTCCATGTCCTTCATGGATTTGGTAGCCTCTCTGACATCCCATGTTTCTATTGTGGTCTATTCGTGCTGTTCATAGAAGCCTTCTTTCCTTTCTACTTATTCCCACTACCTCTTTTCCTCTTCTTCTTTTCTCCCTTCTAGCATCCCTAGGAGTAGTGGTGGACTGATTTTTAGGCCTATCCAATTGACCTTCAACCTTTTCATTGATTGCTTATACATTGGTGTCCTGTTGAGTGCCTCTCTCAATCTTTGAGGGGAGTGATATTCTCTGATCTTCAACCTATGTGGTAGTGTGTTCCTCTCCTTAAGCAAACATGTATACTATATTCTCCTAATAGCCTAAACATATCCTCAAAATTTAAAATTGCTTGCTTTTGGGCATCAAGATATCTAGGTGCCAGATAAGGATAATGGGTGTTGATTAGGGCCATGGGATTTGATTGTTCAACTTTGATGAAAAGAGGTTCATTTTTCTCTCTGGCCAATATTATTTTCATCTCTGTAACCCTTGACTCCTCATGGTTCATTTATGATGCCAAAGCCATTAATTGTAGATCTCCTAGCTCGACATTAGGATCCCAAAAATTCATGTCTGTGAGGGCCATGTTGTGCAAGTAAAACTCAACCATTTTGGCCCTATCCTCTAGTGTATTTTGGTCACCAAGATCAATAAACTGCATGTAGTCCTGAAATGGCACGGTGCCCCTTTGTGCTAGTGTTTTAATCTGAAATTGCAGCCATTGTTCTCTGAGGTAAAGAGCATAGGATTTAGCTGGCATCCTATATTGGATGTCCTCTATGGGGAGGCTGGCCATATATGCTAGTTATATTTCCCTTTCCTGTAGTTGTTCTCTTAGCCATGCATTTTCCCTCTCAATTCGATCTCTCATTATTTCTTCTTTGTCCCTTGGTGTAGGTGAATCTTCAATCTCAATGGGAATTTTTGTTGATATTTGTGGCTTCCCTTATTTTATTCTTGTGGTCTTTCTTGTTCTAAAATATATAGGGGTTTGCCTCTTTCTTTTCCCTTTTTTCTTAACTGGGGTGCTGAGAGTAGTGAAGGCAGCTACTGCCTCCCTCTTAGGGGCCTCTGGAGACACCCTTGATGACTCCTCCTTGTGTTCTTACCCTTCTGTTTCAATGCCTTCTTCCTCTATGTTTTTCTTATCTTCTTCCTCTTATTTTTCTTTATTATCTCCATCAGTTTATTCCTTTGTTTCCTCCTCTGTTTCAACATCATCCTTCTTCTCTTCTCCTTCATCATGTTCCTCTGTATTAGTTTCTTCTCCATCCATGTCATCCCCATCTAGCTCTGTATCTTCTTCATTTTGTTTTTCCTCCTCCTCATTGACAGAAGGAATAACATCATATGTGGGGGTTTTAATGTCATCCTCTACTGGTAAGTCTTTGAAGACTGACCATGTTATAGGGATCTTAAGGTTTTGGAGGGCATCCTCAATGAGGGTCCTGATCAACCCATGGTGAGCCAATTTTTGGGAATCCCTTCCTTTAATTTATTGTTGGAGTCTATGAGTGATTGCATAAAGAAATAGGGTATGATGAGTCTTTGGTGAACTGGTGTTTCTACCCCAAATCTTAATTCCTTAAGAATCCTAAAATGGCAGCCATAAACAACACTGTATCTATGGAATGGCAGATGAGGTGACGGGGTACAATGAATGAGGTGGATAGTAATGAATGAGGGTGGCGGATGATGTGAAGGAGATAAGATGGAGTGGAGCAATTGGGGTGGCCTGTTGCGGGGGTAGGGAGCATACAGGTTGTTCATCAGGTTTGATCCCCCCGCAAAAAGCTCAGGTCGTAGATCTTGGTCAAACACCTTGATGTCATGGTCAACTGCGGGGGTTGAGCATGAGTTATAACTGGTGCCCATTGCTCCCCTGCAGAGCACTTTATTTGCCTCTCAAACCCACGATTACTTAAATCTTGTGCTATCACTCAAACTTTAATATGGGTCGAGGCCCAACCTTACATTGGATTTGAGTGCCATCATAAACAAATCATTGTTTTCGAACTCTGCATTCTCTTTTGATTTTAAAAAGAATTTCCTTTTTTCCACTTGACTGTCTACTTTGTCAAAGGTCGCCAAGTTAACTAGCCACCTTTTCACTTATAAACCAACTACCTCGTAACCTTTACAACTTTTGATCAAATTATGCATATGAGTGAGTGAGAGGGATACTTACCTATGGTCTCGATGCCATGTTGCAGATGTCAAAGATTAGATGTGTTGTGTTGTTTAATTGCTACATGGTCATTCTTCTTCCTCCTCTGTTGTCTGATGTCTGTTGTCTGGAGTCTGTTGTTTGGAGCTCTTGGATCAACCTAGTGAAGACCTGTAGATGATGATTGATATTCTGTGGGATAGACTACTATAGGACCTAACCAACCTACCATGCACCCTCGGATTGCTTCCTATAGGTTTCTTGGGATCCTGTAGAAAACATAGTCTTAGCCTAAATAGAAGCAATGAAGTGAAAAACAATGCAATTGATGGAGAGATGCATGGTAAGGAGTGAAGGAGATGATTATATGTGAGGCAGGGTTCCCTTTGGATCTTCTCTTTGCCACTCGATTATCTTTCTCGCCCACCTGCAAATAACAATGATGTCTTTTTCTATTTTTTCCCTCTTTTTTTTTGTTTTTCTTTTAAACACCTAGGTTACCTCATAGAGCTTTTCACCTTGGATATTTTCCCTGGGCACCTCAAGGAAGGTTTTCACCTAGGGATCTTCTTATTCTTCTTTCTATTTTTTCTCATCCTTGGGTTGCCTCACGAGGTTTTCAACCCAAAGATGGGACTCAGGCACCTCATGGAGGTTTTCACCTGAGTCCTTATTTTTTTATTTTATTTTTTTTTACTGACCTGATGAGGGAGGAGTTGGAGCTTGTTCCACCATAATCATTGTTTTATTGATATTGTTAATGAACTCTTGCTTTGATAAAGACCTCTTGTACATTTTCAATCGGTGTCCGTTAACAAGCAATGGAATGGCTTCTTCATCTATAGTTATGATTTGCACTAAACCATTATAATGGCACCTTTCCACCACATAAGTTCCAAGCCATGTTGTCCTTAGCTTGCCCTTGAAGTCTTTATACCTAGAATCATATAACAATTCCCAATCGCCGTCTTGAAATTCCTTCTCCTTAATATGTCTATCATGCTAGATATTCCTCTGAAGCTGAACTATCTCTGTATGTATGAGGGCCTACATTTTGAATTCATCCAAGCCATTCAAAGGGAACAATCTTTCTTTTTGTGCATGACTGAGATCCAAATCTAGTTGGGCTTCCATCCTCAATGTGTTATATTCAAACTCAATGGACAACAAAGCCTTTTTCCCATAGACCAGCTCATAGGGTGTAAATCTATTGGTGGTCTTCCATGTTGTATTATAGGCCCAGGTGTCCTCAACTAATCTCTCTACCCAATCCTTCCTGCAATTGCTCACTACCTTGGTTAAGATGCTCTCCAGTGCCCTGTTGGTCACCTGCACTTGCCCATTAGCTTGTGGATGATAAGGAGTGGAGGTCCTATGCTTGATTTTGTGATGGCTGAGCACTTCTTCAATCATGTTGGAGGTAAACTGGTTACCTTGGTCGGTGACTAGCTCTCTAGGGTAACCAAATTTGTAGAATACATTCTCCCTTAGGAACTCAACAACCTTCTCTTATGTTATTGCCTTAATCACCTTGGCTTCAGCCCACTTAGTCCAATAATAAGTGCACACAATAATGTACTATTTTTTCTTTGAAGGAGGGTTAATAGGCCTAATGAAGTCCATATCCTACTTGCCAAATAGCTTGAAAGTCACTTGAGGTTGTAGGGCCATTTCATCTCTTGGAGTAGGCTTTCCCATCCTCTAGCACCGATCACACTGACTAATGTACTTCTTCACATCCCGACGAAGAGTGGGCCAATAATAGCCCACTTGCAACACTTTGAATGATGCCGTCTTTGCTACAAAGTGACCTCCATAAGGCCCATCATGATAGGTCAAAAGGATGTCAAAAACTTCCTCTTCCCTTACACACCTTCTCAAGATTTGATCTAGGCCAAGTTTAAAAAGATTGCCCCGAATCTAGGTGAAGGGGGCGCTTTTCCTGACTATCTTGCTTGTTTATTTGGAGGGCAAGTTTGGTGGGAATTTGTGCTGATACCAAATAGTTTGCTATATCAACAAACCATGGGGAGAGAGCTGAAATAGAAAAAAAATACTCGTCTGCTAACTGGTCATCCACCATTCCTTCTTCACTTGCACACATATTCATCCTAGATAGAAAGTCTGCAACAACATTTTCCTTATGAGGCTTATCAACAATAGTTAGATCAAAATGTTGTAATAAAAGTAACCATGTTATAATTCTAGCATTCACATCTAGTTTGTTCATTAAATATTTGATTGCAACATGGTCATTATGCACAAATGTTTGATAGCCTGCAATGTAATGCCTAAATTTGTTTAATGAATGCAGAATAGCTAGGAGTTCCTTTTTAGTCACAGTATAATTTAGCTCAGAATTTGACACGTTCTTACTGATAAAATAGATGATATAGCGCAGTTTCTCCTCTATCTAACCTAAGGTTGCTCCTATGGCTTTGTGTGAGGCATCAACATGAATATGAAAAGGGAGGGCCCAGTTTGGGCCTCAAAGAATTGATGCAGTGGTTAACTTACCCTTTAAATTGTCTAAGGCCTATTGACAACTTTTTTACCATATAAATTTAGAATCTTTGGCTGACAACCCAAATAAAGGAGAGGTCAACTTGCTGAAGTCCTTTATGAACCTTTAGTAGTATCCAGCTAACCCTAAGAAACTCCTGACATCCCTCTGCTTTTTTGGAGGGGGGACCCTTTGAATGATTGCTATTTTGTTTGGGTCCACCTTCAATCCTTGCTAAGATATTGAATGACCTAGCACAGTCCCTTCAATCATTAAGAATTCATATTTTTATGGATTGAAAGATAGGTTCATTTCAATGCATTTGTACAATACTTTGCCTAGGTTAGTGAGGGCTTCTTGAAAATCACAACCATAAGGTGTAAAAAAATCCATATAGATTTCCACCACATCATGTACTAATTCAGCAAAAATATTCAATACTACTCTCTAGAAAGTGGTAGGAGCATTGCATAGGCCAAAAGGAAGGACCCTATAGGCAAAAGTACCCCAAGGACAGGTGAATGTGGTCTTATCTTGGTATTCTAGGTAGATTTGGATTTGGTTGCACCCACTGAATACTTCTAAGAAAGAAAAGAACTTCTTCCCTGCCAAGCCATCTAGCACTTGGTCAATGAAGGGTAGGGGAAAATGATCCTTCTTTATGGCTTTTTTCAACTCCTGGTAATCGACACAAATCCTCCACTTACCATTTCTCTTCAGAACTAACACTAAATGAGAGACCCCCCCACTATTAGAGATAGGGTAAATGAATCTTGAATCTAGCAGTTTTTGCAGTTCTTCTTTGACTATATTTTTAAGAGTTGGATTCATCCTCCTTTGTGGTTTCTGGACTAGCTTGCAACCTTTTTTGATGTATATGTGGTTTTTACACATTGAGGGGTGTACTCCCTTCATTTCCTTGTAACTCCAAGCGAAGCCTTCTAGGTTTTCTCTCAACATGTTGCGTAGCTTTTCCTCTTCAAGAGTAGAAAGGGATGGATTAATTCTCAAAGTTTTCTCTGGGCCAAATTATATGGTTTTGACACAGAGGGGGTTGGAATTGGCCAAGAATAAGTCATTGGATGATTGTTCTAGGTTTCCCTTACTTCTTCTAATGGTAACGAACTAGGAGTTGGACTTTGGAGAAGGTGTTCAATTAAGTGATCCTCATCTTGTTGTCCTCCTCCTATGGTTTCTTCCAAAGCATAAAGTTGGGTTGAATAAGCCTCATATTCTTCCTCCTCCTCCAACCATAAAGGTAAATCATGCTCTAGAGAAGGTTGAGAAGGAGGGTATAGGACTAACTATTTGGAAATATGCCCATTCTTGATGATCATATTCCAAGCTCTGTACTTAATGTAAGCATCAGTTGTGGCCAGCCATGGCCTCCCAAGGATGAGAGGGTAACCAGTAAGCTTAGCCTTACGGTGGAGAACTAGGAAATCTATAGGGTAATCGCAGGGGTCAATGGAGACCATCACATCCTCCACAATTCCCTCAGGTGTGACTCTGGAACAGTTTGCAAGTTGTAGAACTATTGTGGTCTTCCTCAATGCCCCTTGGAGGTTGATCCTGAGCATGGTGTCCTTGGTCATCACATTAATGTTAGCCCTAAGATCGATCAAAGTGTGTGGGACAATGGTGCCATTGATGTGCACATCTACTATAGGGCTTCCAGGGTCCAAATATTTCATACATATTGCTTACCCCAACATCAAGTCAGATAGTTTCCCAATGACATTAATGGTAGGGGCATCACTTTTTCTTCTTCCAAGATGCTTGAAGCAATTCTCCTTAATCAACTTATTGTAAGTGGGAACATCTTTTATTTCTTGGATAAGGGGGATCATTACACATAGATTTCTCAATTCTCCCAGAAGTTTAAGCTATTCTGGGGTAGGCTGGAGTGGTTGGGCTAATCTCTCAGTAAAGGGTGGATTTACTTTAAGGTTTATTTCCTCTCTTTCTTCCTCGACCTCCCTATGTGGAGAGGGAGGTTGGTTATCTCGGAGAATTCTCCCAGACCTTAGGTTGATCTCTTGGATTTCTACAGCATGAGCTAGATATGATGTCTCTCCACTGTATACTTGTTGAGCATGCCTATTTTTTGGGTTCAGATTTGGCTGGGCAGGCATCTGGGGTTTCTTGGGTGGAGAAGAGTGTAGGAGTTATGGTTGGGTAGGTGGTGGAGGCAATAGAGCTGTAGCATTGTTGTAATGGGGCCTCCACCCCTAGTGTGGGGTATTCCACTGAGGTTGTGGTGGAACATAAGGTTGAAATGAATGGTTGATTGGTTGGGAATGATACTGAGATGCATAGGACCAAGGAGGGGGTGTAGACTAAGAAGGATAAGCAGGGGGTCCCCAAGAAGGTATAGTTGTGGTCTGGTTAGGTTTGTAATATGCATGGGATGATCCTTGCATACCCTACTGGTATGGTTTAGGCCTAGGAGGTCTCCTTTGGTTGATGTAACAAAGCTACTCAGTGACCCCTTCAACTCCTTGATATACAACTTTGAGTCCGGGTAAAGAAGGGCACTTGTGTATGGAGTGGTTTTCTTCACAGACCGAGCAAATATCAATTTAGTTCAATGGACGTTCATTCCTAGGATGCCTCCTAGTGCATCAAGGACAAAAGATGGCCAAGGCTCTCTCTGCATCCTCTTGCTTCCTTTTGATGTTCATGGTGTCTAATTGCAAGGCAAGGGTTTGCAGCATAGCACTTTTGAAATCTTCTAGCATATTTCCAATTTCAACCTTGATGGATGAGTTGGAAGATGATGTACTGGCCATATGTTGACTACTCCTACCATTTTTCCTGGCTATCCTGGAAGGTTTCTAAATATAGCCTTGATATCCTCATAGGGTAACTGGTAGATATCTCCTCCTGCTAACAAATGTAATGTATCCAAAAGAACTTCCCTTACTCCTCTAAGCAGAACCAACTTTAGTGCCTCAGGGTCAAGTGTGAACCTGGCCCTTTTGTAACCGAGCTAGAATCTTTCCTCATAGCCTGCTAAGGATTCATCTTGGCCCATGTTCATCCTGAAGATCTCTTCTTTAGTATCCTCTGATCTACAATAGTCCCTATATTTATTGTTAAAAACCTACTGCATCTGAACCCAAGTTGTGATTCTATCTCAAGTTAAACCCATGAACCAATGCAATGTTGCATCCTTGATGGTAGATGGAAATAGTTTTAACTTTTTCTCATCATTTATATAGTCATCGGTTCGGCATATAACAACAAAATCAAATAGGAAAGCGCCAGGGTCCTCTATGGTCAGGCCATGGAAATGGGGTAGGGCAGAGGGGATTATATTCTTCATATTGGTGTCCCCATTAGTTTCCTTGATGGGGAAGGCACCCTCAATTCTCTCTCTATTTCCTCTGTCATTTCAGTTTTCAGTCATTGGTTCAATAGGAATGGGTTCTTATTCTTCTTCTTCCCCTATAGGTTCTTTAAATATGTCAGGTTTCTCATGTGAAGGTTCCTCCAGTTCACAACCACCGAAGAAGAGAGAAGGTTGTCTGTTGGATGCAGTGGGGGTATTTGGCAAGAATTTCCCTAAATTGTCCCTACTCCTACGAGGCATGAAAGGAAATATTTTTTGGGGCTTTTATAAGATTTTTTTAGGAAGAAAGTACTCTGCTAAAATGAAATTGTTGATTCAATGAAAACTACTAACAGAAAGAAACTACTTGCTGAATTGAAATTCTACTTGCAGAACGGAAAGGAAAGTAGATAATGACAAATGAAAGAAAGGAATCTATTAGATTACTTTTTCAGAAATAAACTAATGGAAGAAAGTTGAAGACTAAAAATAGAAGAAAAGAAAGCAGTACTCACATTCTACTCAGACACCTCCCCAACAATGGCTCCAAAAAGTGATAAGTGCTAGTATTGCAACAAGGATGCTACAATTCCTGGGCTACCAGCTTTACTTATCAAGCTGGGGTTTGTACAAAGTTGGAGGTGATAGTGATATATGCACAAGTAGAAGTGAAGGTCCTGCCTGTTGTCACTTGTTCATTTTGCAAGAGACCCTAGGGGTTCCAAGCCAAACTTCTATAGAGTCAGAAGAAGCTTGATTCTTTGATGGAAGAAGAGAAAATCTATTCTAAGAGAGCTACTCTACTATAGGAATGAAGAAAACAACATGTAATGCGAAATCACACCATATATTGATTAACCATTTAAACAGTTAAAATAAGCAGAATTGCTAAATCAACACTAACCTACTACTGCTATCTAAGTTACAGGAGTAAAGAGCAGTGAACCAAACTAATGTGTAAGCAAGGAAACTAAACTAAGTCAACTTTCATGTTTTTGGTGTTTTGTTAAAATCAAGCATGCAAGGAATCAAGTAGAAGAGCAATCGAAGATCGAAATCAGTGAAAGGAAGACGTAACGAAGCAGAAGTGCATAGGAACCATTGGATTGATCAATGAAAAGTAAAAATGGAAGATAAGTGGTGGAGATCTGTGAATAGATGGATGAACAAGACTAACAGGAGATGAATGGCAGAGATCTTATTGTGGGAGGTTAAGTCAAGATATGGACAAACAAGATTAATCAGAAGATGAATGGCAGAGATCTTATCGCGAGAGGTTAAGTCAATAGAAAAACGAACAAGACTAATCGGAGATGAATGGCGGAGATGTTATTGCGAGAGGTTAATTCAAGAGATGGACGAACAAGACTAATCATAAGATGAGTAGTGGAGATCTTATCACGGAGATGAAATGAATATATGGATGGATCACATCAAGTCACATGGCGATAGAACGAAAAAAACATGCGGAATGATGGAGCGGGTTTTCGTAGGCGGTAAGCAGTTTCTCATGCTCCCTTAAAGTTGTAAGTTGTATTTCTAAATTTTGCGTGATTAGCCTAAGTGAATGACACGTAGCATAGGAAAAACACTTTTCTCGCGTGCTCTCGGGTGGATATCGATGATGCAAGAATCCACACGAGATTGCGCGATAGTCGTCAAAGCATGCAAGTTTGATCAACGATGGAGATTGGGAGTGCATAAAGTATTGAGACGACGTGATAGCCATTGGATCAAGCTAGACAAATCGATGGTGGAGGTTTCGAGCACATAAAGTATTGAGATGACGCGATAACCATTGGATCAAGTGGTGGAGATCTGGAGCGCATAAATTCAAGCATTGAAATGAATCGGATGGTGATTGGTGAGGTTTATTGTGGATTAGATGGTAAGGAGATCTACGGGTATAATCTGACTAAGATGTGATTTATCAGCTTCTGCTTAAGCATTTCATGCTGAAGGAAATGAGAATCTGAGTGAGATCTATTACAGAAAGAGAGTGATTGAAGACAATAACGATGAAATGAACCAAGTACTGAATCATGACAACAAACTGCAAATCTCATGTGATAACTAGAAATCCGAAACACAACCAACATAATCTACATTGCTATAATGGAAATGCAGCTACTTAAGGAAACAAACAATTAAACCATGAATCTATGCTAGCATACATGTACATTAAAGAGGAGCCTTAGCTACTAGGGTTGGGCCCTAACCCAAGAGCTTCAGCCCTCTGAGTTAACTCAGTGTTGGCTCAAAACAAAACTCGTTATTATTATCAAAACAATGGAGTACATCAACAACTATCACAAGTCTTGCAACTCGAAAATAAAGTAGAGTTTTACAATCAAAATTTCAAATCGTACTGAGGGCCTAGCCCTCTCTAATTATGCATCTGAAGTCTCCAATGCCTTCCTTAAAATTAGGGAGGCTCAGCTCCCAAGCTAGAGATAAACTGGTACTTTGACTTCCACTTGCTCAACTGCCTTCTAGTTCTCATGATATGGCTAGTTGCACTCCGAGATGATGGAGGAATATTCAAATGGGGGGGGGGTAGTAAATGAGGAGGATTTCCCTCCTATAATTCCTCTCCCTTTTCCCATTTGAGTTTTGACCAAGATCTTTGCAAAAATGCCTTGATTTTAGCCTTTAATCCCGCATTAAATGCACATCACACCACAAAGAAAAATATCCAACTCTAACTCATCTCATAAACAAAATATGATCAAAAGTATGCAATAAGTTGTCATAATAGTTGGTTTTACTAAGCTAGGAGGTGAATTAAGGCCCATATAGTTACCCAATGATGAGGCTCATCAGCTCCCAACTTGAGCTCGATATGGCCCTTGGGTTACGATTTCTTTTGTATCTACTTGATAAGGTCTTTCTTCGTCAGCCACACTCCTATGAACTTGCAGATCAACGTGTGGTCCTTCATGAAGCTTATGTATCTCTCCAATTTGTTCATTGGGATGATGAATCTCAGTTTCTTTGCTGCACATGGCAGGCATTTTCCCGTGCTACAAGCCTACCGCTATGCCCCAAGGATAGGTCCAATCGTCTGGTTCGTTTCCTACACTTGTGGCTGGTTGCTTGGATTCTGGCGAAAATTCCTTGCCGCAACATCCTGGTAGGAGGGGATCTCTCCCCCCGACCCCCCAACTTCCTCTATCATCCCGACCTGGCAGGCGTCTCCCTTGTGTGCTGCGCTGCTGTTACTGTCAGAGGATTAGGTTCATGACTAAGATTAGTTCATGACAGAGTCATGGGTCTGCTAGGGTTGCAGAGCAAAGTCATTTCTAATGGCATTGTTAACAACTATGACATCTAATTATGTTCCAAGGGGTTTTTCATAGTTTAATTTGATACAGTAAATTCTGATTATTATATTCATTATTAATTTTATTATAGCTTTAAATAAAATAAAAAAAAATATTATATTTTCTAAAATAATTTAAAATTAATTTTTTTAATAAATAGTAATTATTTATTTATATTTCTAACAAAAATGAAATAATAAATTTTATTATTACTTAAATATTGTCAAGATTGTGTCAAGATAGAAATAAAACTTATGAGTATTCACACATTACTAAAAATAATTATACTATATTAAATAATTAATGAATGAAGATTCTATGTTTAATTAATATTACTAATATTATTATTATTATATAAATAAGTTAATTACTATTATATAATAATTTATATTATTATTATTAATATAATATAGATAATATATTATTTTATACTAAATATAATATAATAATAATAATAATAAAATTATTATATTAATATTAATAAATTATATTATTATAAATAATATACTTTTTAATATTATTACATTTTATATTATAATTAATATACATATTTTAATATTTAATATTTTTTAAATATTAATATAAATATGAAATATATAAAATATAAGAATATTTGTTATTATTTTATAGTTTAATCTAATAATGGTTTTAAAAAATAAACATAATAATTATAAATGTGGTTGATATAGGTCTATTATGTATATTAACCACATAAAAAATATGGTGTATATATACTTAAGGCTTATCAATCTATATCAATCATATTGCTAAATATGGTTGCAAATAAAACTAACCAATCTTACCTATATAAGTGAAAATAAATATAAATTAATACTTGTATTCACTTTCTCTATCTTTTATATCTATCTCTATATTATTGCAAGTGAAAATAAAAATAAATTAATAATTGTATTAATTTTTTCTCGTCTTTATATGTCATGTCCTTTTCTACTACTATTATTCTTTTGGTAGTGAGCTTGACATCTGCCAAGTTTGAATCCAACTATAGTTCTATGCCGAGTATGATTTATTTTTGTCAAATCTGCGAACAAACAAAATTCCTTTCGGACTTGTCTCATTACACATTTTCTTATGGATAATCGATGCCACAATACATTGCACTTGGAGTTCCCATTACACACATTTTTCTTATGGATAATCGATGCCGCAATACATTGCACTTGGAGCTTGCCATAAATTTATCTAACTAAACTAATTTATTGCCACTAGAATATACCATATGCTTTCTGCCATTGTTTTCTGGATGCGAGCTGAAGAACGGCAGTTGTGCTTAAGAATGACTGGTAGGAACTTGAGACGCCCTCTAAAACTATAACTCAAACTCAACATAATATGGGCTCCGTGGCGAGATCGAAGCATTGAATAATTACAAGAAGGACAGCAGAACATTAACAGCGAAATTATATCAACATGTTAACGTGGAAATACATTTATGGCAAAATTGGCCGTCCTTCGCTCTCTATTGCCTTCGTTCGGTGACTCGCCAGGCTTTAGTAACTGCATCTAGATTTTCTGGTAGGATCACGAGGCCCACTTTATTTGAAAAGTTGTTGGAAAAATTGCTATGTAGCTGTGGTCGAGTAGTTTCTCTATATATTATCATCCTACTATTGATCTGCGGAGGGGAGAAATCAAGAAGTTGTCTCTGGAAGATATAAGCTACTGGTTGAGGGTTTGTGGCATCGATTAGGTTATAGATGATGGGTAGATCTCCTGGTTATTCGAGCTATTCGAAACATGAGGAGCATCTCAAACGCGGGGCTTGGACACCCAGCGAAGACAAGATTTTGATTGAATACATTAAGACTCATGGCATTGGTCAATGGAGAGATCTTCCGCGGAAAGCAGGTGAGACCCTTTTACCAATTATGAAGAGTAAATTGACTATGAATAATGCATATTTACCGACTACCCTGTACAAAAATAAGATCCGTTAGCCTAGAGAGGCGAAGTAGTATACGTGGTTTGATTTACTAGAAATATTGTACCTCACTGTAGCAAATATCTCTGAAGTTTTTCGAATAAATTTTCCTTTCATGAACAAGCTTGAGCTGAAGAAATTTGTTTTTGCAGGTCTCAGACGATGTGGGAAAAGCTGTAGATTGCGTTGGTTGAACTATCTTCGTCCAGATATTAAGCGCGGAAATATTTCCCCCGAGGAAGACGAACTTCTCGTTAGATTACATCGTCTTCTTGGCAATAGGTATGCGAGTCTAATTTTTTGAAATCTGACCACATTCTAATTTTGTATAGAATGTTTGGAAAAGGCATTTAAACGAATTTAATACAATGGCTTCAGTGTGATATATACATAATGTGAAAGGATGATTAATATCACTTGCTATTGTGCAGGTGGACGTTGATAGCAGGTCGACTCCCTGGTCGGACAGACAATGAAATAAAGAATTACTGGAATACCCAGTTAAGCAAGAGAGTCCAAAAGGGTGAATTCGACCCCGAATATCAGGAGCCTTTTAAAGAAAGGGCCATTCCTGCCCCCTCAATTTATGATAAAGGATTCCTACATAGAGATAATGATAGCTATGATATTCTACCCTTCAAAACAAGGGCAGTCAGACACTGTGGAAGGACAATAGTAGATGGAGACAATCTTGATAGTTATGATCATGATTGTGTACCAGATACCCATGATGGTATTAATCAAGAAGAAGGCTTGAAAGCAACAAATCATCATGTTGTGGAAATAGATACCTCCAAATCATGGTGCCAATTATTGTTGGAGGATTGCACGGGAGATTATCAGTACGACCGATTGGAAGAGATTAGTGGGCTTCAACCGAACAGCATGACAAACAGTAGCAATGTAACAGATGATCAGCACCAGCACCAGCCTCAGTCCCCTTTCGTTAGTCAAAGTATAATACTGCAAGAAAATCATTCTTCTTCTTGTGATTTGATTCAGCAGGAATCCCCACATTCTAAAGATTTTATTTCTTCGTATTTTAGCAGCTTCTTAGATTTGGGGGAGCAGTCTATCCTTCTTCCATAGAATATAGTAGGACACGTGACTAAGCAGTGAAGTGAGAATATAATTTGGCTTGATGAAGTACGTGAACCTTTGCGTTCGGTTTTCTTGTAAAAGCACTTCATGGTTTTATATTATATATGGATATATCTTGGCTCCCAAGATTTATTAAGGTATTGTCTCAGTTGAAAATGGCAAAGGAAGGAGCAAATTTTACAGATACATCGAAATGTTTGAACATTTAAAAATGTGCATATCGTGATTCATCACACAGGTTTAGGGAGTCGTGCATGGGAATCAACCATCGCGGACATAGACTTACTTTGTCATTTACAATATTGACAAAGGCCATGTGCATTGATTACTTAATGCTCAGACTTAGACTTATATATGGAAGTTATTTTACTTCATTATTATAAAGTATAAAGAACATATGTAGAACTCACTTTATTTCAGGAGGTATATCATCATTGATTTAAATATACAAGACAGCAAAATGATCGTGATGTGAGTTTATGCGCAGAGGAAGACATACAACCTCTGGAAAAGATCTATTAATAAACAGAAGTCATCCTCAGGATACGGTGGTTTGGGGACCCATCCCCATCCATTTCTAGGTCACCACAGTGAAGATCATTAATTCAATGAGTGGGGCAATGCATTAGAATGGTGGTTTGGGGTCCATACGCACGAGTGGTGGTTTGGGATCCTTCCCCATCCATTGCCAGGTCACCACAGGGAAGAACATTGATTCAATGAGTGGGCCGGAAGTTGAAGACATTACATTTTAACGTTGGTGAGAGACAAATAATTTGAAATTAAGAAACTTTGCATTTTAACGTTGGTGAGAGAAACATAACTTTGCCTAGCGTAGAGTATGTTAACGGTGTCAAACTAAAAGGTGATGACGAGAGAGAAGATGATATATTGGTAGCCGCCATTTTACAAAGCAAAGCACACGAGATGATATAATGATAAATGATATTTCAAATACAAGATATATTTCATTGTTATTTCTCATATTTATATAGATCTATCATTTGAGCCCCATTTCCTTTAAAATTGAAGATGGTTTAGATTAGATTTTGTAAAGTAATCATAATGATATTGGTTTTTTTAATTTTATGTTTAAATTTAAAAATTTAAAAGTAAAATATTTAGTTGATATTTAAAAGGTAAGGGAATATTTTAATATATTAAGGTGAAATGTCCTAAGACTAGTTATATTTTTAGGTTAAATGCTAGCTAAAAAAAATAAAAAAAAAATATATATATATATATTTTATATATAAAATTTAAGCTCAAAATTCATATAAGCATTGTGAATTTTGATTAGAAGAAGATAATTTGTAGAGAATTATGTTGCCTTTGTAAATTTTAGCATTGTGTGTTAACCTAGCATAACTTAGTTTAAAATGTGTATGTGTGTGTGTGTATATATATGATGTACACTAAGATAACTATGTTTTTTCCCCTTGGAAAAAGTCACAATTTTATTCATAAGACAAAATTACATTTTGTAAATGCTAAAGAGCATATGTAGAGAAATTGTTCCGGTTTTCACAGAAACCAATAAAAAAATAAAAATAAAAATGTAAAAAAACTATTCTTTTCTCCCTTTCCTTTTCTCCACCTTTCGCCATCCTCTAGTGTTGGGGGTAGCAGTTATAATGGATAGTTGATTTTCTATTATAGTTAGGGGAGAGTCCTTGTCCGACTCAGATCCTTCTGATCCATGACTTCTCTTGTTGCAAGATATTTCCTTTCCTATTGTCTGGGGATCTTGTTGCTGCAAAGGATTACTAGGGCCTTCCTCTTCCTTTTGCATGCTGTGCTGGACTTTTTGTTCATAGTTTTTTGCTTTGTATTCAGTTGTCTCTACTATATCTTCTTCATCCAATGGCTTTGTATGTTTCCATCCTTTAGGCTTCCTCTATTGCTACTTGTTCAGGTTGGGGATGTTTCTTGCTTGTGGACAACGGCCTGTTTGTAGACATCCACGGCATCAGAATGTTGTGTTTTCGTAATCCAAGGATTGTGTCCACTGTGTGTTGTTGAAGTTCAATATTATACTTTCTGGTAGTCCCTAGCTGAGATTTACTTCAACACATATTCTAGCAAAGGTAAATATTCCCTTTGTGAGTCTGTTTTCATCAGTCTTTAGAAAGTTCCCCAAGGTGTTCCCTATAGTGATTAGAACCTTGTGGTGCCAAAACTATAATGGAAGGTTATGCACCCTGACCCAAACTGGCATCTTTGATACCACCATTGTGTTGGCATCGAAATATGGAAACCATGGGGTGATGAAAAGCCCTGCGTTGCCCTAGAACCATGGTCCCTTATTAAGGATGTATTCCCTTTCATGTTCTGTATTCAATCTTACTATGAAGAAGCCTTTGGGGCATAAGTAAATTTCGCAGTTTGGTGTCCAAGTGGTGTGGATCCAGTGGTGCAGATTGTCAGATCTGGGCCAAGACCCATTAAATCCACAGATAATTGAGTGGGAATATAGATCAGAGTACAAGGCATTTACCTGAGGCATTGTAATGGTAAGAGCAAGATTCTCAGTTTTTTGTTCAACGATGTAGGGCCCAGGAAGTTCAGGGGTTGTTGCGGGATTGATCTGCGCTTTCCCTTTGCCCTTAACTGCATCCTCGAAGGAGCCTGTGTTCTTGGAGCCTGTTCTAGAACATCTACCCCGTAGATGGAGATTGATGATGATCGTCGAATTTGTGGTTATGTTGTAATCCTGAAGGGCGTCGTTATCCTGTAAGCAGTGTCCCATGTATATCAGATTTTTCCCATGTAATGGTATGCCTAGGAGGCTCTATATTTTATATCTTAGATCCTCGATCCTGTAGCCCTTCCAAAGCCTTATACAATAATTCCTACCTTATGGTGTTTTGATGAAGAACTGTGGTGTGCCCGTCATTATAGGGTATGGATTCATCTGAGAATGACCTTGATTTGTTGACCCTGACGTCCTGTTCCAAACCACTAAATCTCTGTCGTTCATCTTGCCTTTCAGGCTCTTTTCTGTGTTTTGGCCCTGTGAGTCATGGCAGAGGGGTATCTTGGCCCTTGTATGCCCCGACATCTGAACTTCGCATGGGCTATTAGGTCCTCTAGGTACATGATCTATTAGATTAATAACAAAACTACGGATATTACCATCTTCCATGGCGAGGTAGGTTGTCCCAGATCCATTCAATATCCAAACAAGAACAGTGCATCCAGACTCTTGATTGTGTATAACGTAAATGATAAGCATGTTTTCCCTTACCTCTCGGTTTATGGCATATAGACTGCCTGATCCTGCACTATAAACGTTGAAGATTTCTTGACCATGGGCCTGAACAGATGCGAACAAGGTTGCTGCAGAAACCCTCATCGTCATTTTTGTGTGTGTTCCATCTTTTTTCCTCATGCGTCTTATGCTAGTGAGGTTGCTAAGGTTGCCATCTCTGTAGCCCGTCGGTGCCCCTCGATGCTCTATTCCACGAATTTCCTGACCCATGGGGTTTGTTGTGCTCAAGAATGTGTATGGGCTCAGAGATCTCCCAAGGATTCATTCCAGGGGCTTCCTTGAAGAGACCGTGGGCTCCTTGCGGCCAGTGGAGTTGCTTGGCTCCCAAACTTTGTGACCTGAGTGCAGGCCAGACACACTAGAAACCATTGTTACAACCATCCCCGCTTCAAACCCTAGTTAGGTCCCTTATTTTTCTTGTAACATCCTAAGAGAAACTATGTTATGCATACTAAAACATTATTTTTTATGCAAAATTATATTTTTTGTTATTTTTCAATGATGGTAAATCAATATTTGAATTGCATTTTTGACACACGTGTTCACGTAAGATTTTATTCTACCATTTAAATAAATTTAAAAACCATGAGTACCCTTCTAAAGAGGACTAGTAAATGAAGATAATGGTATTTTTCAAATTTTTTAGTTCTTTATATTTTATGGTTTTTATTTTTTATTGGGCCCCCTTTGAAATTGTTCAAAAAAAACTCAAGCATTATGTTTAGAATAAATTAGATGAAAAATATCACATGAATTTGAAAATGTCAAACTCATATGCCATTGGATGGAGGATTCCTTAACGAATCCAACAAGATCAACTCTATCATCTAAGAAAAAATTCTACCTTAAGTCCATGAGGGTACAAAATTGTGTTGTAGAGAAATCTACAGAATGGGGGCTAAAAATTTATTCTTTAGGCCCTTAGTAGCTTGATCAAGTGCTTGAGATAAAATTTCAAATAGATCGATCGTGGTTTTAAGAAACCGTCGATCAAGCCCTTAATGTGGTTAAATAGTAGCTCGATCTAGCTTTAAGGCTTGATTTAGACTATAGCTCAATCTAGATTTAAGGATAGATCTAGCCCATAGCTTGATCAAGCCACTTGTTTTAATTCCGTGCCCAAGTTGTATTGACAGGAAATTTTAAAAAATAGTTTAATCGAGCCCATTACTCGATCGACATCCTAGGTAACCATGGGTTACACATGAGCTCGATCAATTGTTTGTTTAAATGATTGATCAATAAATCTGTAAGCCCTCAAATAAATCGATCAAGGGATCAAAGTTTGTTCATTTTCCAATGTTCTATGTTGTTACAATCACTTTAGCCTGATAATTTTCTTCAATTAATAATCTTTCAAAACAATTTAATCTTTCAATGATCAATGACAACTGTAGATAGAATAGTAAATGGAATCGATAGTATATGACAATCTAGAGCAATAAGAGACACAAGGATTTGGTCAAAGACCACGCAAGCACCCATAATAGGGAAACCCTTTCAAATTATTATTCTTATTATATTGTTATACAATTTTTAGGAAAGAGAGAGTACATTATTCCAAATCACCAATGAAAATACTATCTACCAAAACCAATCAAACAACATCCAAGCTATGAGCCAAATAGACAAATTAGATCAAAGTCAAAATCTTCCACATATGTGGTCAATGACCAACAAAATTTAGGTCAAGGTCATAGTTACATGGACTGAGTGACAGTGAGTGCGACTGAAGCTCTCACTCCTCAAGGAGCATGCTATCAAGTGAACAACTACAATTGAGATTTTCATGAACCAAGCATGTGTTATGAAACTAGCTCACAAAAAGATAGAAAAGAGAGATAAACACCTTAGAATTCAGCCTCTTTGAGGGGGAAATCTCCTTTACATTACACAAATGAACAATTCTTGGATGATTCAAATGAGAAAACCTCCTTTATATATATAGGAGTCTAAGGGGTCACAATATAACCAAGCCGACCTAACAATAATAATATAAACGCACAAAAATAACAGTAGAGAGATTCTATGGATGTTACCAGGAATAGTGTCCACTCGGATGATGCTATTCCCACTAAGACTAGTAGCTATCTTAGAAATAAACAAGTAAATTCTACTTTCGCTTTCCTTTATGAAAATAGATAGGAGTGGAACAAGGAGACCAACCTTAGTATTGCGCTTGATTTCCTCTCCTTCCTGATAGAGCTTTGCCACTTCTTCTTCGTCTACACAGCTTCAAAGAGCACATGTGGAATCACAACAACATACTACTATCGAAGAACAAAGATCTATATTCATAAATAACACAAGAACAAATGTGTGTTAACCATACAAATGCATATATAAGTAAACATATAAGAATATGGAGGAAAACTTGAATAGCTTTATTAAGATAAAAGGTAGTAAGAGGATTACAACCATATGTTCTGACCTAGCATCATCCTCCAGCTAGAAAGCCCTTCTTCACCTCAAGTAAAGCTTAGATCACCCAACACTATGAATGTACACCAAGAAAACCAACAACACTTCTCTACAAGATACAAAATTCCAGCCTCCGGATCTCTGTGAGAGGGATCCATATATAAATGATTATAGGGAGGTGAGTCATCTTCTGGGGTCTTGAATTAGTGTCCTCTCTCTAATAGTTCCTGCCTCCACTTGGAGATGATGATCTCTTAACTCATCCCTGGTCGAAAACAGAGAGGCAAGTTGTCAGAGGGGAAGCTTCTGGAAGATTCCATGATCTTCCACCTCGCATTTTGTCCCTACCATTTGTCCATTCCTGACCATTGCACCCTACAGAGGAGCCATTTAGTATGCATCACACCTTGTACACTGGGAAGGTGATATGCATTGCACCCTCTGCACTGGGTTTTCAGTATGGTCCAGTTTTGACCATTTATGAGCAGTTATTAGTGGAGAACTTTTGGGAGATGATGTAATCAGCTGACCTTGTTCTTTTAGGTAGTGAAGCAACACTTTTAGGGACATAGAAGCCCTCACTTTATGGAAATTTATGATTGGGGCTAAAGTGCCCAAAAATGTCTATAACAATGGGGCACAGTAATAACAATATGGGGACAATAGGGGCTCAACAATATTGATAAGGGATACAACTACAATAGTAATGGGGGCACCACTAGTATTATAGGGACCTAACATGCCCCTCTCCTTCAAAAAAGTGTTGTCCTCAATGCTTGAGTAGTTCTGGATGCTTCTGTATAAAATTCTCATCCTCCCATGTGGAATCTTCAGTGGATAATTTCTTCCATTTGATGAGATACTTAGAAAATGATCGATTTCATAGCTGTTGAGTTCTTGTTTTTGTGACTGCTTCTGGTTCCAATATAATTTTGACTTCCTCGTCAAGTTCTGGAAATATTGTTTGAAATGCGAGCTTGTCACCTAAAACCTTATTTGAACATGAAACATGGAATACTGGGTGCACTCGAGAAGCTACAGGAAGCTCCAATTTGTATGCCATAATACCAATCTTTTGCAACACCTTGTACAGGCTATAATACTTTGGTGATAATTTATATCTTTCTTAGCTTGCTTGAGGGACATTTTTTTAAATGGTTGTAGCCGTAGGAATACCCAATCACCTACATCAAAACTTCTTCCACCGCGATGTTGATCTGCCTGTTGTTTCATTCTATTCTACGCCAACACGAGGTTATCCCTTAAGATTTGGAGAACTTATTGTTGATGATCGATGTTGTTACACAATAATTTGTCACCGTTTTTCACCGTCCCTGTTACCCCTCTCCTGCGCCTTGGAGAACACATTCCGGGACTTGTGAGAAGTGACAAGACTTGAAACCACTTGTATTATTCACCTCTAAACATGAGCTTCATATGCCCTTAAAACATCTCCTACTCTTTGCCCTTAAAAATAGCCCTTTTTACATTAGCGTTGGTCCCCTGTGTTATGCCCGCACCAATGGGGAAAATCCTATTGAAAGGGCGCGCCATTAGTGCTCTGTCCTAGAGTCGCAATCGTGCCAACCATTTTGGGCAAAGTTTTGAACTAATCAAACCTCCGAAGGTTCTGTCC
>APFE031119251.1:55202-72179 GCA_000404065.3 Pinus taeda | reverse complement strand
AACCATCTTCCAAATACAATGGACTCCTTCCAAAGTATAAACTCCCTTTTTTAGGTTATCGGACCCCTTCCGAAGCCTCAAATGCCTTTCTGACCCACTTACTCACTCCTTCCGACCGCAATAGACCCCTTGCCGACTTCCTTAACACTCCGCAGACCCTAGTAAGCCAGCTCGCATCGCAAGATTGCAATATTCTCACCATATAAGTTATGACCCATTCGTCGTTACCCAACGCAATATCGCAATATCGGCGATCGACAGTCGCATGTCCAAATAAAATACCTTCCCATTCCCTGCCGACGCGATATTGCGATCGCATCGAAAGAAGTCCATCGCATAGCGGCAAAGAGTATCAGCGAAAATCTTAAGCAGCAGCCCAAAGCAGGAGAACATTTAATGCCTTCCAGCAAAGTCAAAGAAAGAGGGTGTAGCCACTCAAAAACCCTCAAATCATAATTATTGCACATTTAACTCGCACCAGAACAGAACTACAGATCCCGAAGCACAGTTACTCCAGCAGTACCGCATCGAGCCTCCAAGGGCCACATTGCACTCCTTTCGATTCAGCTGCCTCTAGCGCAACCCAAAGGACTTACCTGTATTTAATTCCAGCAACACTTAGGTTTTAGAAAAGATTTTCCCGCAGACCTGTTTAGGTCAATTGTAATAAATGACTTTTTGATATTTTGCTGATATATACCACCCTGAAAGATGTAGTGAGGGGTTGGTTGGTCAGTGAGTCGAGGAAATTGCTTAGTCTTTTTCTCGACATTTTCTTCAAGCAGAGACCCGCACTGTAACTGTCATATTTTCTATAATCAAAGACTGCTGAAAGCATGGATTTCGAAACTGCTTGATGTGTTTAATGGGCCAAGGAGTGATTACGAAATTCCTGTGCTTCTACATGGTTCAATAAGTGTTTCTCAACTCTGTTAATTTTAATGTTTGTTTTACCACCGTTCCGCCATCTGAAGTGTAGAAAAGAATAATAGCTTAGGATTTGTTTAACTACACCTTAAGCTCAATTTCTGCATTTTTTCATGTTTTCATCAAAAATAGTTATGAGCATGTATACTTAAATGATCTTGTTTACACTATTTCTTTCACATACGAATGAGAGTTTAGGAATTCTTAACTGCTCCTAGATAACCATTCATCCACTTCTCCTCTTTTTCAGTATGATGTAATGATTCTCCTTTGCCTTTCATCTCTGATCATCATTCCATCCTTTCAGTAGATTGATAAGTGTACCATGTGTGGCTATCTCGCTCCTTAATCCTCTTGTGACCAAGAAAACGCAATAGCAAGCCTTAATCCATGACTCCATGCCCAATGGTTTGAAACTTATCACACCTTACCTTGCCTCTTTGCTTGAGATTTCTCCCTTCCATCCAAACACAAACAAAAAACCCCTGAGCCAAAAGCTAGCCTAAAATCATTAACAAAGTTGAAGCATTAAGAGAGAGCCCTCTCTGATTTCAGATGGGCTAGAACCTACAATCCAAAGATTGGTTTGTGGTTACCTTGGCCGTATCCCTAAAAAGGATCCTAGGGACAACCTGAGTGATAACAGGCACCTACCTCGATCACGACTCATCGTATATCTCCATGGGGTAAATGTCTATGGGCATAATTTTGATTAAGGTGGACCTCAAAAATAGATTCCTTGTTGAAATTGATCTTGGAGGGGAGGAGAGTTTCATTCAAGACCTTGACTACGAAGGTGTCCCTTTTAAATGTTGTCGATGTCATCAATATGGACACCACATCAAGCATTGTATTGTGGTTCCTTCTGTGATGGATGGGGAGGGTGATATTTTTTTAGAATACACAAATCATCAAAGTCAGATGTCGTTGTCGTGTGGGGAGACATGTGGTCTTCAAAGACGGTTTGAAGAGTTGGTTTCAACAACAATAACGCCTCCATTGGACCCCATGATCGTGGATGGCGGACATAAGGATCCCCTAGAGCACTCAGTTCCATGGAACACAGTCAAGATGTAGACATATTATCAAAATCAACACTAGATTTGGAACAGGGTCTTTGGTAGATTTCAGAGGTTCGTGGGGGTTCCAACATCACTTATTCTTGCAGGCCTTTTATGGAGCCTCTTGGCCAGCTGTTTGAGGTTCCTTCATAGTTCAATTTGCTCAGTTTTTTTTTTCTTATAGCTCACATAGTGTTACATTTTGTTTATCACTTGAGATGCACTTTATATATATAAATATATATATTATAATATATATATATATATATATATATATAATATATATATATATATATATATATATATATATATATAATATTATATATATATAATATATATATATATATATATATATATAATATATTGTGGACTCTTCATTTTACAGATGATTTTTTATTCACCTTTGTTTACATGGTTCTCAGTCACTAACAAAGCTTGATGTATACTTTTTGTTTAGACATTTTTATGATATGACCTACATACACACTATGTGTGCTCTACAAACTGTAATTTTTATTCCCTTAATACAATTATTTTTTTTTTTTTTTTTTCCTTTCTTAAGAAAAAAAATTCCTATGATGAGTATTTAAAGTTTAAATATACTTTTTGTTTTAATGATTACTATATAATAATTATTATTTTGTGTGTCAAGAGGACCTCTATAGTCTAGTATGAGAGAGATATTTTCTCATATCATTACATTTTAAAATAATACCAGTCTAGTTTTATCTTAACTCTGGATCTACCAAGCTTCGAGAGGGATCAAATTTATTTTCACTCTAAAAGAGGTTTGCATCTCAAGAGATCTAATCCCTCTCGATGCTTAGTAGATCTAGAGTTAAGATGGATATAGGTTGGTTTAATTATTAATTATAATTAATTAAAATATATATTATTTTTATTTATTTATTTTTACCGAGTCAAAATCTTAAAGAGAACATTGCAACATATCTATCGTGAAGAGGAGGAGTTTTGTGTTTTTATTTATTTATTGTAAATTTTATTTTTATTTTTATATTGTTTTGAGCAAGTTGAAATATTAAACATTACAACATCTCTAACATACTGGACTCGAGAGGGCCTTCAGGCACACAAATAATATGTACATTCTCATAATGCACGCTTATGTGATTCATAATTTATAACAAAAATAATTCAAGATGAAATCACATAAATATTTTTATGTTGAACATTTTCGTGATGATGAACTAGAGTAAGTGGTTCGAAATGCATTGACATAAAAATCTTTATGTGATTTCGTCCGAAAGAATTTTTGCTATAAAATATATACATTGACAAACCAAAAAATATTAAAAAAATAATAATATCGACCATAATAAATAAAATACTTCAATTTAGACCTTAATTTTACATCAACTTTCAATGGAGAGATAAAGTAAAAGTAAAAGATTTCAACACCAACCTATATCCATCTTAACTCTGGATCTACCAACCCTGAGAGGGATCAAATCTCTTTTTACTCTAAAAGAGGTTTGCATCAAGATATTTTATCCTTCTAAGCCCTTGGTAGATCCAAAGTTAAGATGGATCTAGGTTGGTTTAATTATTAATTATAATTACAATTAGTAACTTTATGTCTTTAATTTTTTAGTTTAGTTTATTTTTATTTTATGTTTACAAAGTCAAAATCTTAAACAAGACATTACAACATGTCTACCATATTGGACTTAAAGTTTTATGTTATTTATTTTATTTTCACTAATTCAAAATGTCAAAACATTACAACATCACCACTATAGTGGGTTGGAGAGCACCTCTTGACACAATTTAATATATATAGAGAGCTATAAAGAGTGGAGTTCTTATTCTATTATTAATAGGTGCTTTCTAATTCAAAGTATTAGAGAGATATGTAATGTCTTCAATGTTCATTTTGGAATTGTTATGTAACATTTTAAAAAGTATTAATAGCATATAAAATAAAATATTTCAATTCCAACTTAAGTGATAATAAAAAAATTCTTATAATTTAAACATTTTATTAGTGTGTTGCTTCAAGTAGGTATAGATCCATCTTAACTTCAGATCTATCAAGAGCAAAGAGGAATCAAATATATCTAGGTGCAATCATTTTTTTCAAGTTTTACACTAAAAAAAAAAGTTTGCATTTTGAAAAATTCAATCCCTTGTTCGAAATTAAACAAATTTATATTAATAATAAATATTTAAAGTTTTCAAATCCAACAAATTGAATTGAAGTAATAGTTAAAAATGTATTTTCTAGAGTTAAAAACAAGTTTTGAGTGTGTAGTCCATGAAAGGTACTCAATGTAAATACTTTTAAAAAGAGTTATTTCGAATTTAAAGTAACTTTATAGGAATTATTTTGGATTAAAAGTAACTTTTTAACTAAAGAGTTACACTTTGAAGTTGATAAGTTGATTTGAACACTTATATCAAGCAGATTTTACATTAACGATCATTTTCAACGAAGTTATTTATATGTGGGTTTTTAAAAAGATTATAAAGAATCTAAAATTTTAATAGTTTTGGAGGATGTTAAATTTCTATCTTTATTGTAATAATAATCAAGAGTCTTAAATCAAGTGGTAGCTAGAGGGAGCACCTTGAAGGAAAAATCGAATTGGATTTCTCATGGTGTCTAGGAATGACACAAACAATCAAATGAAATGTTATGTGTTGCTTAAGGGGCTTGACTAAGCCTTATAAAGGGAAGTCGGTTCTCTAATAGTTATAGGGGATTTTCATAATCTTATTGCGCACATTTCTCTAAGCACCATGCCCTCAAATTCGACACTTGCTTCATTATTAACCAAGATTAAACTCTAGGTCTCCTCTCCTTACAGGTTCATATATTTCTACATTCTTAGAGAGCACAAATCCACAACAAATTCAATGGAAAACCAACCTACTCTCTTATCTCCAGGACCCCCATCCATTAATGGGTCACTTATAGAGACCCCCATCCCTTAATCTTCCATTATCCACTACATAATCAACGATTCTAATTTTAAATAAAAAAATATTTTAATGGGAGGCACGTGGCATCCCCCTCAATTTATGTTGAACCCAAATGATAATCAATGCATTTGTGTGCCAGGTACCTCCCTCATACACAATCCCCTCTTCCTATACCAAGTGTATTTAAGTGAACTCAAGGCGAATGATAGCCTTTGTACTCTGATTCATGACATATGTTAATCACCCATGACGAGTTTGGGGTCTTGAGTATGTTATCATGGAGGAATATTAGATTAATCGCAACGCATGACAACCTAGGTGTGAGAATCCTTTTAAAGTGTGGTTATTCAGTTAGGTCAATTGGGGTAGCTACCTTATGGGACTCCTAATTTGGCTTATGCCTTTGACGCAACTATGGTGGAACTTTGGGTGGTGGCTGCCTTGGAAGGTTTGTAGGGGATTCTGGTTTCGACTTTTAGATTGTTTGATCTATCCAACTCTCTTAGGCACAGGCTTTTCGACAAGGTATTTTTCTGCAATTTTTGTCCTCTTTTATAATTCTTAAACCAACTCTAGGGAGCTCCTTATTACTTTGTTCCCCAAGGTTGTTGCTTGTTTGTTTAGTAGTATATGGAGTTAGCTAGGCCTTGACCTGGATTTGGGTCTCTATTTTGGTCTCGTTTGGAGTGTCTACTCTGTTAGAGGGTGCAAGGGAATTTTTTATTGGTTATGTTGGTTTGGGAAGTTGAAAGAATCTATGAAAACATTGCCACTCTCTTGAGTTGTTAATGATAATGTATCATTCAAATTTAGAACCAATGCTACTCCTGGGGGTAAATGACCTATGAAATTGTTTTCTGGAAAGGATGGATGGAAAGTGGCTTATGTATTTGATGTTAGAAGAGCTTATACAAGGGATCCTATTGTTGGTTATAAGTCAATGGGTCTACTCGAAGGAATAGGGATGCAATCCTTAAAGATGTTGCAACTCCTCTGGGTGGTGTCAATATAAAATTTCAAAATTGTCTTGACTAATGTTGTTTTTGAATTGAATTTGGGTTTGTGTTTGGGAAAACACATAAAGATATTTGGCAGATTGAGGGGGATGTCAACCACTATGGTTGTTTCATAATTGACTTTATCTCTCAGAAACTACAAACCTTAATGTGCCTTCTTTGAGGATGGATGTGTGCACTCTCATTTTGATGATTATTGAATTGTTCAACAAGTTGGACATGACAACCAACATGATGCATGCAAATGATGCTTAAATTATTGAGCTTAGGCAAGGTGTCAATGGGCTTGAAACATTTACTTTTCTAAATGTACACCAATATCAAAGTCAATCAATTCATATATCTTCAACAAAATCGATCTTCCCAACCATCTTGGATTTAAATCAGGTAGCAGACCACCTAAAGGTAAGTGTTATCGATGATTAATCTCAACGGAAGGAATGCAAGTTAAGACAATTTTTTTTGGGCAGCTCCTTCATTAAAGTTTATATAAGTAGAATTAGCTGCATTATTGTAAGGACAATCAAAAGGCGACAAATAAGCTTGTTAAGGTGTGACAGGTCCTCTAAGGATCTTGAAAATGTAACCATTTTGTACTCAGAATTTTTTCTTAATATAATTTCTTAGTCACTATTAAAAAAAATCAAGAGTGCTAAAAATTGAATTATATGGGAAGAAAGAATTTCACCATGATTATATTAATTTATTGTCCCATCATATAGTAAATTAATGGAGTGTGATATTGTAAGATGTAAAATGTAAGTGGTCATACAATATCTCTTTAAAGGTATAGTGTTCATATAAATAACTAGTGATTGAAATTTGCAAGATGTCATGGTAAACTTTGTCTACTAAAAGCTCTCTTCCTTTACAAAAACTAATGCAATGAGTTTATTCCACTTCCCTTGTTGACACATGGATGGAATGAGTAAATGAAAGGAGCACCACATCCATTTGAGTGGCCAAATCATTACAATGCATAATGGAAGCATTCATAGGGAAAATGAAGTAAAATTGATCCATAAATGAGAGACAACCCACTCGCTTCAACAACACATATACTTTGCAAAATTAACCTTTTGATCTTTATCTCTATAACATATGTGGAGATATACGAAGGCCTCTATTTTCGGTTTGACTCTTCCATGTTAAACTGTTCTTCAAGATTTATAGGTATGGAATACTCTTTGGTTTAGCCTATGCACATCATCCAGCTAACAACATCACAATAATTAGTTCAATGAAAACCAAGAATATGTAACTACTTTTTCATTGAGAACTCTTTCTTCAGTGCAACTCCTTTGCACGTTGATATGACACTAAATTTAATCTATTAAGATTATCAAAGCTGGGATTATGCTTCTTCAATTATTACATGGGCAAGAAGGCTCTACTTAGGCTTGGGCTCAAGGCTTCATTATTGATTTCATACTATAGGCCAATAATAACCATAATTGAGTTCAAGCTACTCTACTTTTATTGCCAACGATAGATTAACCTTGCTATGTTGAGATAACAAGACCCAATCTCTAGACTTGTTTCCACATAAAATCAATAATGCTACCAACTTGTTGTGCAATGTTTGGATAACTAATGAACTCAACATTAATCAGATATATGTAATTAGGATTCAATTCAAGCTTTAGCACAAGAAATCATTTACATATGTATGTATTCTTCTCAATGACTATAATGACTTGAATCAAGCCAAATTTCATTAATTAAAGGAAACATATGAGTTAGTGGAGGTGAAAATCTCTCTTATTGGTTAATTAAACCCCCCAATCTAAATTGTATTGATCTCAACACGGATGTGCATATGACTCTATCCCAATTTCAACCAACATTTAGATATTTAATTGTTTTGGAGAGTTTTTTCCTTTTTCTTCTTTCTAAACTTTATCAAGGGAGGAAATGTATCAATTGCAAATGTTGTTAATCCAATATTCAATACTATATCACACTCCATCATCCAATGCTTCCTTAATTTTATTTAACTCCAACACTACCATAACCATGCAAATGTTTGAGTACATGACATCCTGAAATCAACATCTAGATATTTCCAACAATTGGAGAAGGAAAAAACAAACCTTTAAACTACAAGTGATTTGATTGTAAAGGGGTAATTGAGACTATGCTTTATTAATTAAATAATCTTAACTCTTAGCCTAATGTACAACCAAAATAAATGATCATATTTCTTGTATGGAATGGATATGGCTTGTAAGATGTTGCACTCAAACACAAAGAAACATTAAGAATGGCCTATGGAGAGGTTTCAACTACTTGTTGGGCGATGCATGACATTTGTAATATGTACTAGCATTAATTGAATCTTCAGAAAACAAGAACATGGCCTATTGCAACAATGGCAGGCAATAACGATAATTCCCTCCTTCCTTAATAGTCAATTAAATAGGAAAAAATATAATTGCAAACTCTTCACAATAGTGCAATGACGATATTTCAATATTATCTTAGCCATTGATCTTGAATCTCAAAGATAAACCAATTGTGTGTATTCTAAAGCTATTGGGATTCTTTTATGGCCACAAGGAATGAAAATATAAAGCAAAACTCATAGCATTTCCATCAAATGAACCTTCATGCCATTAAAATTACCATGCAACCATTGGAATACATGGTAATGATGGGAAAACAAATTTATCATGTGACGTTAGCATACATACAATATAGAATTCAACTACAAGCGACATATTGAGCATAACCATGAATAACAATAACTCATACACAATTTTTTCTCATTGTTGTTCTTAATTGTCAACATCCACACTAAAACCATCACAATAAACAAAATAAGAGTGGCATTTCACACCAAGAATTATTCGTCAACCATAAAGAATTCCGTAAACAAAGACATTGTACTCACCCTAAAAATCCAAACTAGCAAACCGACTTTAAATGGTTGCTCGATCTTATTTAAGTCACCATTGGTTATAATGTAACTCATGGCTCTCTATGCACCCTCCTCTATTTAACTAGCAACCATCCAAAACAAACTTTTTGAGGCAAGTTGCAAAAATAAATAGGGAAAACGAGGGTAATGGTAAGGCTAACAAGGTTGCCCTTTCATTTCCCATTATTTAGTCCTTTCTCTCATATTTTCACTACCTTATTTAATTATTGTCTTTCCATTATCTTGTCCTATTTACTTTTACATTTGCATTGTCATTAATATTTTCTATATCATCATTAATTGTTGAATTGCACTCAAATATAAAGTCTCATGACCATTCACTCATTCAAGACCATTTTAGATCACACCACCCCATTGAGAGGCAAATACTTTAATAAATATAATATGTTAAAATGTAATTATGGTTTGTAGATTTTAATATAATTGATAATTATTATAATTTTGAAAGTTAATTAATAGTAATCTTATCCTCATATGGTGTGATAAGTGTGGAGGGTGTTGAGGCCTCTGCCACCTTGAATAATGAATGGCGAGGATGTGCTATGTCATCCCTCGCTGATTTTATATGGCTCGATCTCGTAACTCCTTTAGGCTTAATTCATTTAAAGTTACTGAGAATCTCCTTTGTAGGTACTCCCTTATCCTCGTTAGTGGGTATGATTTCTTCATAACCTGTTTAATCATAGAGAACATCTCATTCTAAAATATGACATTGATCTTCGTTAGGTCCTTTTTTACCCACACTCCTTACTACATGATCATCCCTCCACTCTCATTAGATTTTCATGGTTCCTCTATTAGTGATGCTTGTTGTCCCCCTACTATATTTCTATCTATTAGCATGGGTTTGGGCTCTGTCGTTAGCTTCTTTCCTAGACTCATCTTTAATTTATTTTGACTTGTGCTCTCTCCTCCCCCTTGGCAGTTACTTTCTCTATTTTGTCCCAATTCTACCCTTCTCTAGTCCTAGCTCTCACTCTTGTTGCTCTTTCCTTCATCAACATTTCTCCCTTCCATCAGTCACTTCCTGCTGCTATAATGATTCACTGAGGTCGTGAACAACATGGAAGAAGTCGTCCTATTGGCCAAGGTGGCTTTCATGCTTGATCCAAAGTTGAATCCTATGCTTCTCTTTCTCACAACCAAAGTTTGTTGGAGGTTTAGCTTGAATTCCACGTGATAGAGGAGAATACACCTCAAGGGAGAGGTTGCCTCTCTGATTTTAAGATATTGACAAATGTTAATAGTTGGGTGTTTGACTTGCATTGTTGGAACATGACACTTTGGAAGGTAATAATGTCTAGCTTATATTGGAAGAAACTCTAATTTACGTAAAAAAAGTATATCCCACATTCATCATAGAGTAAAATACCCTTGAAATAATTTATTATATGAAGAGGTTTAATTACATTATCTCACATGCATTACGGGGATGTAATTTCTCATTACCTCTTAGTATACGATAGAAGTTAGAGAGTCCCATAGGACACACAAGAAAAATATATGATAGTCTTGTCATTGTAAAGTGGTGAAGTATTTTGGTGGTGCTCTTTGTGAGGTTGGAGAATTCTAAAAATGATAAAGACACTATTAATTTCTCGTGTATGTTTCCCCAATTGGGGTTTTACTGCGTAATTCTGGTATGTTCTCTCCTTTTCATCTCCTTTCTTCTGTTGATTAAACTTTGTTATGATGGATAGGAGGTTAGATTAGTAAAGTTATGTTTTGATTATATTGTTATATGTTTTTGTATATTTTCAATATTCTAGCATGGATCACATTAGGGGTTGTTAGACCTATTATTTCCATACTACCGAATTGTATTGGAAAATGAAAACAAGCACTGACAAGGTGCTTTTGGAATAGAATAATGCTTGATTTTGGATGATCTTCTGTTGCAAATGAGGACAATGGATGACCACATAGAGTGAATTTAGGATCGTTTGGATCAGTTTTCAGTGACATGAAAACCCAATAATCTGGCAGTGAAACCAATAGAGGTTGAACCCTCTATTTCTACTTAGTTCTACATGGTGTTTTATGGCATTTAGACCTCACTACATTTTTTTCCCTCATAAAATATTTCCTTTTTGTTGGGTTTGATATGCTAGTATGATAAGAAGATCTATATTTTTTATTAAGTATATAGACATTTACAATTAAACATGTGGTTCTACTTCACTTATTGTACAAATTTTACTGCATTGCCACTAGTTTGGTTTCCCAAACTAGTAGACCAGGGGTTCACTGTTGCATTAATGCTTCGTAACTTTGTTGATTAATCAATAGAATTATCTTATAAAAAAACATTTTAATTATTTAATTAATAATCATGAACTTAATCTCAAAATGAAATCAATAAAGTTTATTTAAATTGAGTTCCCCCCCACCCTTATATTTCATTTAATTCAAAATAAACTTAAAACATGAATATCCAAAGTTTGACTATATTCATTTATGTGAGGAATAATGTATAACAATAATATATGAATTCAAGAAAATAGTTGGAAAATTCCAAACTATATTAAGGGGTAGTGTGGTCCAAGTCGGGTATAATCTCAGGGTGATTTTGAAAACTTAGATACCCACAAGTGGCTGTTTCTTAACCAAAGACTAGTCCCATAAGTTAAAAAGACAAATTAGTAAACAAAAAAGTAAAGTACATTATTTTATTGAAAATATTAAAATCACATGAAAAATAAAAATCTTCAATGGAAAGTTATCAAATGACAATAGAGGGAAAATCATTGGTTTCACACAAGTAACTTCTTATGTACAAGTGTCACAAAAACACCCTATAATTATCACAACATATCTAACATATATATTGACCCAAGTATACTAATGATTATTTCATTTTTGTATCTCGTTCTTATCTTTGCAATTTGAATATATATAACAACAATTTATACAATTTGTTTCCACAAATTACAACCATTTTTTTTGTTTGCTAGGTTATATGAGTCTTGAAATGACTAGCACACCTAACCTATGACTTGAGTAGCTGTGACCTAAGGGCATCTAAGCCGTCAAAATCACCGAGGGATCGCACTCGGCTCGAGCCCCATTAGCCCTTAGCATGACTTGTTTTTTCCCATGGAGTTTCAAATTGATGACCTTTACACCACAATATGCCTTAATAGAACAACCTCTCACCATTTGTTTTATGCCTCGTGGGCTAACGATTATTTAAACTCCAATTGTAAACTTTAACATAAAATTAATTATGCTGATAGTTGTGTCTATTTTTGAATAAGGGATTCATAATTTTAATTTAATTATCAATAATTATTAGGTGGATGGTAGGGATTTGTGAGCGTGAAGACTTCCAGAGTCCATAATCATAAAGACAAATTATGATTAACCTCCACTAAATATTCTAGAATATTCATAATAGTATTCACAAATAAAAGGCTGAGATTTATCTCTAAAGTAGTTATGCCATTTTTACCCTTTCAATTAAATTGACTAATTGAAAATAATGCCATATGAATAAGTGTCATATAAAATGAGTTATAGTATTTTGGGCATGTAGAAGTGGTGATTGGTTTTGGCTAATAAAATATCTGTGTTCTATGTTTTTGTTTTTGGTATGATGGCTAGACTACTTCGAGATCATAACGTTGTTCCTTCGTGCTCATTCCAATCTTAATCTTTTCCAATTCCATATTGTAGTAATTAATAAAAAATAACGTCGATAATTCCCAACTTGTTTGAAAGGAGGTCATTCGAACCCTTCTCCTTGGAATTATGGGATCCTTTCCAAGCATTCATAGATTTGACTAGTAGGGGAATGTTGGGGCAATTTGTAGAGGATACTTTTGTCGTTTCCAATGCTCAAATCGATTGGAAGGAAATGCTAAAGGCACACATTTTCAAGGTTTATCTTCAAGTGCTAAAGAAAGAGGAGGTGAAAATAGAATTGGAAGAGGGGCAAAGAATTCTGCAAATATGTAGCAAGCTCAACAAAGAAGAAGAGCACAAGAACAACAAATGGAATCACATTAAGTGATCCCAGGGAAAATTCCTTCGGCCTTTCTGGTTACCAGAGAATGCAAAGGTAGAAGAGATAAATTCGAGTTTGGAAAATGGAGTGTTGATAGTGGTAGTGCCAAAGCAAGTAAAACCCCAACCTCCTCAACCCAAATCCATTGAGATTGTTGGTTGACCTTTGATTCGGTACAAAGATGTCAAGTTGGATTATTGTTGTTGTAGATCTAGTTACATAATGTGTAGATATGTGCATTGAGCGACCCTCCATTATACAATAAACACATTCATTCATATTTGCTTATATGTTTGTATGTGTATTGTATTTTTCGATAATAAAGAAGACATTGGTTAAGGGTTTCGCTTTGTTGTTTAAAAGGTTGTCACATTATTTATTTATGATCATTGTTATTATGTAATTCTTTAATTGGTATTGTTATGTGACAATGATATGGATAATAAAAAAACCCCAAAATTTGGTTACACATTACTACAATTTCCATGTTTTCATTCAACTTCTCAATTTTAAGAAATATAAACTTTTTTACGATTTTTCATTTGGCTTCTCAATTTTGAGAAATTTAAACATTTTTACAATGGGTATAATTTGCTCTACAAGAAAATAAGTTTATATAAGTTAATGGTTCAAGATTGAGAAGAAATTTTGCGTCATATCATCAAATAAATTACTATAGATAATGTGAATTTATAAAAAAAATAAAAAAAAAAAAAATAAGCAATTTTATAATATTATAAAATCACAAAAAATTAATAGCTTTGTAAAAAATTATAGTTAAATATAATTTGTAATTAACAATATTATTTAATATATTATAATTTTTTAAAATAGTCTTGAGGGTCAGCTTAATTGGTCAAGTTCCCATCATTAAAGCGCCTTTTCTATTGAGAGGTTACAAGTTCAATTCTCTCGACATTCTTGGGGTTAGGCTTTGTGGTTGAGCCAACAACAACTGATCCCTTCGGGTGGATCTCCCTCGTACAAATATTCTCTGGATGTAGTGGTCACCAATTTTCAAGGTCTGTGAACTACATAGATAAAGATAAATATATAGATATGAATATAGGTATTTTTTTAAAAATGAAGTAATTTGCATAATATATATATATATATATATAGAAAGAAATGACGAAGGATGGCGCGCTCTGCAGCTAACCGCGAGGGTTTCGGTTAGGGCATCCTGAAACCCTGCCCTCTTAGCCTGTAGACACCACTCAGCTACCGTTTGGAACTGCCGACCGGGCCCGGAATTTCAGGTCACAACTCTCGCTGTCTTTTTCACCATGGAGCCAGTTAATATGGACACAGAGGAGGAAATTGACTACTCCGAAGACCCGCACCCGTCTCAGGTCATTTTCGGGCGCCATCCTCTCGCATCAACGTCCGCTGCTACAAGCTCTCTGTTATCTGGGTCGCATCCCTCCCCTGTGGTATCTATCCCGGTCCCTCCCCCCTCTGGTACTCCTGAAGGCGCTGTCCTCTCTGAATCTGCTAGTCTGGACCTCCCCCCCTATCTCCGGGGACCCTCCGTTTTTTATCATCTGTGATCCCTCCATCTCCGCCTTTCGAATCTCGCCCCCCATCATCTTCCATCCCAGCTCCTCCCTCCTCTAGCTAACCCCTTCCATCATCGTCTAGTTTCTTTGCGCTCCTCCATTCTCCCTAGGGGTGCTTCGAAACCCCTGCTGTCAAAGTGAGTTCCTCCCGGACGAATCCGCTTGACTGCCTCTCGGATCCCTTGGTTAACCACCCTTCTGCACCGCGTTCTGGCAAAAAGAGAACAAGGTGCGTCAAATCTACAACAAAAGACATATCTATTTGGTTCGGGGAGTCTACAGCCATTGCAGAGGCTACAACCATGGCCAATACTATTTTGGTGGGTCATGTTCGTGGGCGAGCTTACTCTGTGTCCCGATTAACTCAGTGGGTGAAAGAAATCTGGGGTGGGATTCTGATGGAACTCCCTGAAGTTCAGGTTCTCCCCCGCGGCTGGTTTTCTCTTCATTTCGCGAAAGAAAATTATACGGATCTCGTTTTGGCCAAATTCTGGCATATTGAGATGGCGCCGGTGTTGCTCAAGCGATGGAGCCCTCTGTTTGATCCGGAGCGAGAACAGATTGGAGCTGGGCCTTTATGGGTTCGATTGCTGGGTCTTCCCCTGCAATACTGGAACGAAGAGGTATTCATCCGCATTGGAAATGCTTTGGGCACATATCTCGACCATGATCGCACTTTTGTGGAGTCCAGGAATAGAACGCTCGCTCGGATCCTGGTGCACCTAGACACTCGCGAAGGTCTGGAGGAAAAAATCACTCTTCACTGGGGCAGATTCACTCGGGTTCAAATATTGGATTACGAAGGCGTTCCTTTCAGATGCCGTCGCTGCGATAGGGTGGGGCACGTCTTCAAAGATTGCCCGCTCAACCAGAAATGAGCAGACGCACCTGATTCCACCATCCCCACTCCGAGATCTATCTCTCCGGCTGCACAACAAGTCCCGATCACGAGCATCCCCACGGATATTGTCCCTCAGGCTCCGGGTGTCTCACTTGGACGTGCATCCGCTCCAGTCACCAGATCTCGGGCGGCCACAGCTACAACATCTACAGTCACACCGGGTAACTCTCTACACCCTTCATTGTCAAATATTTCTTCATCTCTTATAACATCTCCATCATTATCTGCTGCATTCTGCTCGATGCCATCATCCTCCGTCATTGCCCCTGCGGTCACCACCACTCATCCTCCAACATCTCCCACATCGTCCCTCTCATCTCCCAGAGGCACAAATCACCCATACTTCCTGCGGCCTCGCCCTCACTCCCAGGGTCCTCTCTCTTCTACCACAGGCTTGGGTATAATTACTCGTGGTCTGTCCTCATAGCCCTCTCGAGGGAGAAAATCTTATCTCACTAAAGCTATCCGGAGAGTGGGGGCAAAGGTAGCCACCGGGAGACAATCCACTATTGATGGGGTACTTAGAGCAAAGAACACCCCTGGCCACCTTCCCCCATGAAGTGTCTCTCTTTCAACTGCAGAGGCCTGGCTAGTGCCTCAAAGAAACTAGCCCTCAAAAGATTGTTTGAATCCTATCTTGTCGATATTATATTTCTCCAAGAAACCCTTGGACTTGCGGATTCCATATCGACCTCTCTATCTACTATCCTACCCGGTTGGCAGTTCTCAGCCATGGACTCCACTGGTCGATCAGGGGGTTTAGCGATAGGATATAATCTTGGTGCAATTAAAGCCCAAGGTACTTGGGGGGGACCTGGCTTTCTGGGGCTCGATCTTCTCTTTGCAGATTTGGGCACCTCCCTCAGGGCTATAAACATATACGGACCGTGCCAACATCGTGAAGCCTTCTGAAACAATCTCCTGGGCTTATCCATCCTATCTGCAAAAAACTTAATCATCGGGGGAGACCTAAATTTTTCTCTGGGCTATGGTGAATCTTGGGGAGCCTCAGCACAAATTGACCCCATTTCCGCTTACATGACTGACCTACTGGATCGTCATGACCTGAGCGATGTTCCAATGAATAAGCCCCTGCCCACCTGGAGGAACAGACAAATCGGTGATGCAGCCCTGGCACGTAGACTTGATAGATTCATGATGAAAGGATCTCTACTACAAAGACTGCATCACTACAGGCAATGGGTGGGAACTGGAGGTATATTAGATCACCATCCTATCTATCTGGAAATAAATGGTCCCAACAAAAAACCTAAGGCGCCATTCAAATTCAATCATGGATGGCTACAGGACCTGATCCAGGTGGATATTGGTGGCCACCTGCCAATTCCACCTGGACCCCCACCTCAACATTTTTAGTTTCCTTAATTATAGCGCAGTTTACTATTTTTAGCAGTTTTTCGGGTCCTGAACTTTCGGAGCCGTTTTGAGGCCCTAAACGACATTTTTTGGGAAATCGTGCTCCGTGATTCTTTAGATAAAGAATCATCTTTCCTGTCGTAGTCCTCGGAGAGATCTTTCCAACGGGCTATCATGCGCGTCAAACGGAGATCGTATGCCAAAGTTACGACCCCGGGAAGTTGATGTACCAATTTACCCAAACGG
>APFE031119251.1:20736-55092 GCA_000404065.3 Pinus taeda | reverse complement strand
TGGCGTTTCATCTTCTAGGGTCAGGTTTTGGAATGTGAAGGGTTTTCCATTGTTTCTCAACAATAAATAGGCCTTCGAGCCTCATTGTAAGACAGTTCAGAGGCATGTAGCCACACATCTCTTCTCAGAGATAAGCTACCATCGCCCTAGCTGGTTTATTTCTATTTCCGGTTGTAAGCATATTTCAGTATTTTCCATTAATGAAATGAAGTATTATTTCCGCTGCATCTTTGTGTATATGGTTATCTCTGTATTTTATTGCGTTCCTGTTTAAATCTGGATTAGGACCCATCCTACATCAAACTTGTAGCAGATTTCTGGCCCCTCCACCCGATAGATCGAGCTGACTCCTTGGCAAAGGGCTTCTGTTCGAATCTATTGCAGCTCAAGGAACTCTCAATTGAATGGGCTCAGAACAAATACCGGCTGGAGAATACAACTCTCTTGCACATTGAAGCTGAACTCACCTCACTCACAGATGAAAGAGGATTGGGTTTCATATCGAAGGTAGATAAAACCCATTTAGTGGAGTTGGAAAATCAAAAGCAAAAAATCCTCAAGGAGAGGGAAGAAACTACTCAGCTGCGTAGTAGAGCCATTTGGCTTAAGGCTGGAGATGACAACTCTCGTTTTTTTCACAATTATGCCAAGGTCAGAAAAGTCTGCAACACTATTTGGAATCTCCCTATGCCCGAGGGTGGAGTGGCAGACACTTTCAATAATCTCTCTCAGATGGGTACTGCCCATTTCCGGAACTTATATAAGCAACCCCCGGGTTCCAACATTGCAGACATCATCAACATTGCTGGACATTTCCCCAGATTTGTAAATGAAGATGAAGCTGAGAGTCTATTCGATCCGGTGTCCCTAGACGAACTTGAGTCCACCATCAAATGGTTTAAAAAGGAGCGTAGCCCGGGGTCGGATGGATGGACCATCGAATTCTACATTGCCTTTTATGAGATGATCAAAATGGACCTACTTCGGGTAGTAGAGGAATGTAGAATGTCGGGATCCATGTATAATGCCATCAACTCCACTTTCATTTCCCTGATCCCAAAATCTGATTCTCCCTCCTCTTTTGATGATTATCGACCCATCTCTCTCTGCAATGTTCTCTATAAAATCATCTCAAAAATCATTGCTAATCGAATTCGACCCATTCTGTCCCGCCACATTGCCCCTCAACAATTTGCCTTCTTGGAACACCGCCAGATTCATGAAGCTATTGGGGTTGCACAAGAAGCCTTTCACTCCATTTGGACAAAGCACCATAAGGCCATCATCTTAAAAATTGATCTTGCAAAAGCTTTCGATCGGGTAAGCTGGCTATACATCAAAATGCTCCTCATTCATTTGGGCTTCCCCCACCAATTTATTACTTGGATCATGGCTTGTGTTACCACCCCTTCTTTCAGTGTGTTGATTAATGGATCTGCATCACCGTTCTTCCATGATGAACGTGGTCTCAGAAAGGGATGTCCCCTGTCTCCCCTTCTCTTCCTCATTGTCATGGACAGCCTCAGTCGGCTAATTGTATATGCCAAGAGAAATGGAGATATTTGTGGCCTCAAGATATCAGATGATTGGTTCCTCACCCATCTACTATTTGTGGATGATGTCATGATTTTCTTGGATGGTAGCATCCGGGACTCTCGCTCTTTCTCTAATATTATCTCTCTCTTCTCATCCGCCACTGGGATGCTGGCCAATCATTCAAAATCATCTATCATTCTAGCCAGAACCTCTGTAAATGAATCGCATATGGCTCATCAGCTTTTTCCCTACAGCATACATCCCCTGGATCAGGGACTCAAATACTTGGGATTCTAGATCAAGCCTATTATCCCTAAAATAGCTGACTGGGTTTGGCTAGTGGCAAAATTGGAAAAGAAGCTCAATATTTGGAGCCATCGCTATCTTTCCCGAGCAGGAAGGCTGGTCCTGATCAAAGCTGTGTTGGAAGCCACCCCGGTCTTCTAGATGGCTTTGGCTTGGATCCCTCGCAACATTTTGTCTAGATTACAACAAATATGCAATAGGTACTTATGGAATGGGGCAAATGAGAAGCGCATATTTTCTTGGATTGGATGGAAGAGGATTGCCTTACCCAAGAAATGGGGAGGCTGGGGGCTAAAGGATCTCCCTTCTTTCGCACAGGCTCTGGCTGCAAAGATGGGATGGACCCTAATCACCGGGGAAAACCTATGGACTCACATGGTGTATCACAAATACATATGGCCCCTACAGCTAATGGAATGGATCCGTCTTTTGACTTGGCCAAAAGTTGGGATATCATCAGTCTGGAAAGCACTACTCCATGCATTACCACTTATCAGAGAAAACTTGATTTGGAGAATCAATGATGGTGCACAGGCTAGGGTCGGACTGGATCCTTGGAATGACAGCGGGAGCAGGCATATATTACCTGAATCTCTCATCCGGTTCCTGCATACACAAGGGATCACTTACATTGCTGATATAGCTGATCAACAGAACACCACCATCTTCGAACAATGTTGGAAATCTGAAGACCAGATCAACATCCCTCCTCATTGGCACCAAGAATGGATGTCATATACAAACGCTTTATCTGAAGCACACATTAGAATCAAGCAAGGCCCCGATGAGCTCATATGGTATCCTTCCAAGCACGGTATCTACACCCCAAAAGATGGGTACCTCTCCCTAATATCTCATAAGATCCTGGATCTCATATCCTTCTGGTGGAACTCCATCTGGAAATTGACTACGACTCCCAGACAGAAGTTATTTTTTTGGTGCATACTAAAGGGTGTAGTCCCCACAGGTGAATATCTCATGAGGCGCGCGGTCCACGGACCATCCTGGTGTATTTTATGTAAACACGCAGCTGAGTCAAGCGTACACCTATTTCTGCAATGCCCTGCCCAGACTCACATTTGGCAAGCCATTTCCACTGATATTCGATATACTGGTACATGGGAAGGGGACAACATAAATTTTGCCTGGGAGAACTGGTACCAACAACACAAGAACTCAAAACTGCAAAGCTTGCCCATCATCATCTGTTGGTACCTCTGGCTGGCCCGGAACCGTATGACCTTTGAGGATAAATCGGTACTCTGGCCCCATCTCACTGCAAAGATCATAACCGTCTATAACGAAACACTTGAGCCTGCGCAGCCTAAGGCCCGACGTCCTCATGACCCTCCCCTCATCAATCAAAACAACCCATGGGCCTTCTTCGATGGTGCTGCCCAACAGCAGGGTTGCGGGGGGGGCTTTCTTCTTTACAAATCTGAACAACATTTCTACAAAGCAAAGCTGGGATTGGGTGCTGGTTCAAACAATTTCGCTGAGCTCATCACCCTCTGCCATCTTCTACATTTTGCATTAAGTCACAATTGCATGCATCTGAGCATATATGGGGATTCAAAGATTGTCATAGATTGGTTCAATAACAACACAGCATGTCATACACACACACTCAGCAGCATTTTGGATGAAATTAATATATTGAAGGCACAGTTTAATGATATCTCTTGCAAACATATCTATAGGGAACACAACAACAGTGCTGACCAACTATCCAAGGAGGCTACGGCACTTCCCAGAGGCGAGTGGATGATACAGGAACAGAGAGGCACCGATGCATACCAGTACTACCACCATCCGTATATAGATGCACAGTATCACAGGGCAGCCAGCCCATGAAAATATGTTATGAACTGATATTTAATATTTTTTGAACAATTTTGTATATAGTTGAAAACAACTGATAGCCCTGCGTGGCAACACATATATATGACGATACAGCATCCTATGAGATGATTTTTGCTTTTTTGATAGAATGTAATAGAACTACAGCTACCCACATGTGTGGTGGAGGAACATACATCATATGCTAACCGCATCTACAACATGTAATTTTTTCCAAATCAATGAAAAGATTACGATTTTTCCAGTGGAAATATATATATATATATATATATATATATAATATTATATATTTATATATATATATATATATATATATATTATATATATATATATGTTGCTAAAAATTGTAATGAAATAAATTATTTGATATTATATGAATTTCTAAATGAAAAATATTAATCTACCACTATAACTCCTGTGTGTGACCATCCCATGACTGCTTGAGTCCATACAATGCTCTCTTTACTCTACATACATAGGAATCCCTCCCATGCACCTCAAAACCTTCAAGATTCTCTATATATGCCTCTTCCTCGATCACACCATTAAGAAATGTTGTCTTGATGTCCAGTTGATGGATTTTCCAACCCATCTTTACAACAATGGAAATCGTGGCCATGATGGAGGAATACTTGGCTATAAATATGAATTCCTCGTCATAGCCAATTCCCTCCCTTTGAGAGAACCCTTAAGCCAAGAATCGGGATTTGAAATTCTTCCACTTAGATCCTACCACTGATTTCCCTTCAAGTTGTGGCACAACCTCCCATACATCATTCTCCATGATCAAAGAGTATTCTTCCACCATGACATCCTGCCACGCTTACAACTTAGATGCCTCTTGAAAAATGAAAGGCTCAGACTCTAGAAAATTGCTCATAAGAGCCATGTAGCCAGAAAAACAATGTATTCCCTACTTTAAAGTGCCTTGTAACCTTAGAGGCGTGAGCCTCTCTAATAGTTGTAGTATCTCACCTTTAACAACACATAATTTATTCAACTTGTAGGGTAACCCATACTAGAGATGTAGTTAATCATGTTGTCACAATCATGCATATACTCTAGATATGCAATTGTTGAAACACCTCCTCGAAGTCCTCATCCTTTGAATATGTCTCTCTTTATGCATCATGGGTGAATGGATCCATGTGCATAAGAGTTACCAAATTTATGATATTTGATGTGGGTGGCCTTAAAAGCACGCCAATCAACTTGTTTGTGCTTCACTTCTTGTACTTGATCACTAAATTAAATTGTTGTAGAACCCTATCCACTTGTAATTCTTGGTCTGCTATAGCTTACTCTAGGCCTACAAGTATTATAGGGGCTAGTGATCTGTGTGGATTACTCTGTAACACCCTCTTCCCACATTTACCCAAGTTAATCGATCCGTTGGGGTAAAAATGTGAGGAGAGACTACTATGATGTGATTCAACTCCGCATGTACAGTTAAGGAAATGGAACCGACAAAAAAAAACCATTATGACCTTCCACACATGCTACATAACCTTAAGGAGCCAACCAATCTTTCCAGGTGACCAACCCTTGAGACAACTTGACATTTCACTGGTCTGGACCCTCAACCACTCTCATGACAAGCCATGCATGTGACTGAAGACTTCCAATTGCTCCCACAATAAGGCATGCCATCAATTATGGACTTTTCAATTAGTTCTGAGCCAGCGACCCCATATTTTGTGCCACTTTTTCAAGGCCGGGATTGAGGCCACTACCGAGAACTTCATGAAACTTTCAGAAATGATAAATAACAACGGAATAAGGCTACTAATGCAATCATTGGTACAAGTACTTGTTCTGACCCGTACTAGCCATGACAAGAATTTCGTAAAACATGTCACAAATACGTAATCTACGTGTCATAACAACAGATCTAACCATAGGGGTCTCATACTTATCTAAGATTCATAAAGAAACACTGAAGCCTTATCACAATAACTACATTATCATATATTAGGTCATATATTCATTGTATTTTCATTTGAAAATCAAAATATGATGAGAGCCATACATACAGTATGTCATAAAACATATTCATAACCAGCATATAACCAACAAACATAACAAGGACATAACAACCATAAGAATCACATATGAACCAGTACATGTACACGTGAAATACCAAGAAGAAAGAGCTCTTATTAATGAATGCATAAGCCAACTAGGTTTGGACTTCCACGAACCACCCAACCATAGATTGGTTGAACCAAATGTTTCTTTCAACCAATCACCCCCATGCCACATTCCAAGCATGAATGTGGGACTCACAACAAAATCAACCAAGGCTTTCTGAGGCCAAACCACCTCGACCCTTATCAATAGAACCAAGCTTTAATGCAATCCCCACCGGATGATTAGGCCCTAAACAAGCATGGATGCATCTGAATCTCTCCACCTAAATTGTGAGGAATTTATTTGTCTCAACCTCTCTCCTTTACCGTGTATCCCACCATTCACTGGTAAAGGTATTCCTAGGCTCAATCGAAGCGTTCACATCTAGGATTTACCGTATATCCCATCCTGGTATTCCCAGGCCTTATGAATAATCCTATGACCACCCCACTCAGCTTTGAATCCATTTGACAATGGAAAGGCAAGGCTGAAGAACACTGCCACACCTAGCAAAACCCATGCCAATGACAACAAGAGAAACAAGAACACACATGCATCTACCATGCATGCCACATCTAGCAAAGAAATCACACATGCAAATTGATACCTGCAAGTAAACCCATTGTAGTTGCTTGATCCTACTTTTCCTTGCTTGATCTTTGCTTGCCTTTATCTTCTCTATCCTTCTTTTTCTTTTCTTGATCCAATGCTAAAATTCTCCAATAATTCTCTAACTGTCCAAGAGTATGGGAGAGAGAGTAGAGAGAGAAAACTCCAAAGCTAAATTGACAAAAAATGTACCAACTGATCCTTAGAAACCTTTTCTTTTAATGAAGCCTCTATTTTCTTCAATTTTCCATTATTTTCCTTCTCACATGCAACTTGTGACCTTTCACCTTCCTTTTATTCTAATTTCCATTATTTTCATAAATAAAATGCCAATTAATGCCACTTTGCCTTTCTAAAGCCTTTTCCATTTCCTTTGCCAATTTCCTTACCCATAATAAACCAAATGAACACCCACAGTAGGATGTTTTTCCCGCCATTCATTTTGGAACGCGTGTCCCATGACCTTGGTTATTATTTTTCCTTTATTAACTTTATTACATGGAATTATGACCAGGGTTGTTACAATGATAGTCCACATCTTGATCACCTGTACCCTGTCGTAATCTGTGCATAAGCTCCCTATACCTATCATCCTATTGTCATGCCTGCAAGATTTGATCTAGTAGATCTATCCCGTATGAACACATAACTGTTATGTTATTTACTTGTACTCTCCTACTAAGATCATCCACAACCTTGTTTTCTTTACCCTTAATATCATTGATCTCAAAGTCGAACTCACTAATCGTGGCCAACCATCTATCTTGTCGGGCATTCGGTTTCAGTTGGTAAAATAGATATCTCAATCCAATGTGATTGCTCATCAATACAAACCTCCTGTTAAGAAGATAATGCCTGCACATCTTCAATGCGTGGATGATACTTTCCAACTCAAGATCATGTGTAACATAATTTTGCTCATGCTCATTCATTTTCCTTGATTCATAGCACACTACCTGTCCTTACCGCATTAGGACTCCACCATGTCCTCTCTTGCAAGCATTTTTACATACCGAAACTCTTTATTTGGATCTGCAATCTTTAAAACTAGAGCATTTGTCAATAACTATTTCAACTGCTCAAAACTGGCTGCACATACCTCTGTCCATTCAAGTTTCTTACCTTTCCTCTGCAATGATGTAATGGGATAGGAAATCTAAGATAAGTTTATGATAAACCTCCTATAATAACCTGCCAACCCCATGAATGATCTTACCTCATCCACATCTCTAGGAATTTCTCGTTCCATGATAACTCTTATCTTTTCCGGATCCACTAGTGTGTCTTCCTTGGAAACAACATGTCCCAAATAATGTAACTCTGTGTGAAAGAAAATGCATATAATAACCTGCCAACCCCATGAATGATCTTACTTCATCCACATTTCTAGGAATTTCCCATTCCATGGTAACTCTTATATTTTCTGGATCCACTGGTGTGTCTTCCTTGGAAACAACATGTCCCAAGTAATGTAACTCTATATGAAAGAAACTGCATTTGCCAAGCTTGGCATGCAACTTATGCTCTCTTATCAATCTCAACACTACTGCTAAATGTTTAACATGCTCTTCATCATTCTTATAATATACCAATATATCATCAATGAATACAATAACACACTTTTCCACATAAGGACGCAACACGCTATTCATCAAGCACATAAAAGTAGTTGGAGCATTAGTCAAACCAAAAGGAACTACTGTTATATACCTAGGGGGGATAATATGGGATACCACTTGTTATATATCTGATGTAAAAATATAAGATAATGCAAATAAACCCCAGAAATAATAAGATAGAAATAGATAGAAATGATTCTTTATTGATCAAACCCTTAAGGTAGGGCAACACCATATATTCACTTCTTAAGGAAGGAGAACACTCCATAAGCCATATGCCTGTTCATACAATAATCCTTGACTATTCCTTGACATCCTCCATGTGGAGTCTCTAGCCTCTATATAGGCCTCATACATGCAATACCATGGATCATTACTATGGTTCCCTCATACTATCCACTAATACCATGGGCCCATTACATTATTACTAACTACTTGTGGTCTCTTACATGATATGGGTTAACCACCTTATTTATTACTATGGCCCATCCCATTATTACATTATTACCTTGGGTACCTCCCTTGGTACCCCATACTATCCCCCCTAAGTATATAACACTCCACCCCCTTAGCATGTTTCGTCCCTGAAACATGGGAAGAAGAGAAATAATAAGATAGAAATAGATAGAAATGATTCTTTATTGATCAAACCCTTAAGGTAGGGCAACACCATACATTCACTCCTTAAGGAAGGAGAACACTCCACAAGCCATATGCCTGTTCATACAATAATCCTTGACTATTCCTTGACCTCCATGTGGAGTCTCTAGCCTCTATATAGGCCTCATACATACAATACCATGGATCATTACCATGGTTCTCATACCATCCACTAATACCATGGGCCCATACATTATTACTAACTACTTGTGGTCCGTTACATGATATGGGTTAACCACCTTATTTATTACTATGGCCCATCCCATTATTACATTATTACTTTGGGTACCTCCCTTGGTACCCCATATTATCCCCCCTAGGTATATAACAACTACAACAAACTCATAATTCTCATAATTGGTCAGAAAATAATCTTGTAGATGTCCTCTTATTTAATGCGTACCTAATGATACCCCGATTACATGTAAATATTTGAAAACATGCTACTCCTTTCAACTGGTCAAACAAATCATCTATCATCGACAACATATACATATTCTTGATGGTCACTTTGTTCAACTGTCTGTAATCAATGCATAACCTGAGAGTACCATCTTTCTTCTTCAAAAACAACATTGGTGCACCCCAAGGTGACACACTTGGTCTAATGTATTCCTTGTCAAACATTTCCTTTAACTACAACTTCAGGTCTACTATGTTAGGTCCCTATACTACTAGTGTAACCCCTTATTGTTATTATTACAACCCTCTTATTATATTGTTGTTCTCATGTAGTCTCCATATTGTTATTATTGTGCCCCATAGAAGCCCACTATTGTTACTATTGTGCCCTTACATTATTATTGTTATGTCGACTCTGATGATATTATGACCCTTTAGACTCTTATATATAGAAAGGAGACCTTGTCATTTGTATCATCCAAGAATTGTTCATTTGTGTAATGTAAAGGAGGTTGTCCCCTTGAAGAGGCTTATTTTGAAGGTGTTTATCTATCTTTTCTATCTTTTTGTGAGCTGTTTTCATAACAATTGGTATCAGAGCTTTGGATTCTAGGGTTTTGCTACTCCAAACAGGTCATCGTAGAATTTTCGCTATAACCTTTTTTTTGCGACATTTCAGAAGCTAAAACAAAAACCCATTTGAGCTGAAATCGTTCTGAACTTCGAGTCCGAATTTCAGAGCTTGTCTCGCTATATTTTCAGAGATATGATTTGAGAAAGTTAGGTTTTTTGCAGACTACCAAATTACATTCCAAACATATGACCTAGGGAAAATCCTCATAAATTTTGTTCTGAGCATCAAATTGAAATTTCATTTGAAGTTTCAGAAAGAGGATGACCTGTAGTTTTCTATATATCAGTTTCAAGTACTAAGGTTAAAACAGTGACACGTGGCACTACATACAAGTTCACTCTACTAAACTAGTCTATAATCAGGTCACCGTGGGAGATTTGACATAACTATTCCTTGGAGAATCCAATCTTGATTAGACTTGTGGGGTTAGAAAGAGGACTAAAAGAGATACTTCAAGATGTAATTTCAGATATTCGAGATCCGTAGTTATAGAGATACAACATATTCAATATCGAGCTCTTACAAAGTGAAAAAAATGTGTGTAGTTTTTTTAAAATTTTTGCATAAGATTGGTTTGAAAAATTAGTTTGAAGGAATTGAAAGGGAATAATGAAGAATTATTAGCATTAATTTATGCCCCGAAGAAAGAAAATAGAAACACCTAGTAAGCAACCTGAAAGCTCTGCTATGACTTGTGAAGAAGAGGAAGAAATGCAACATGATATATCAAAATTACAAGACCAAGTACAACAAATTTCACTCTCACAAAAGGTAACTGAATCTAAGATAAATGGCATGGAAGCTAATATGAATGGTGTGCAAGTTAAGATGAATGGCATGGATGCTAAGATGGAAGGATTGAAGATAAATTTGAATAAGCTGCTACAAGAAATGGTTACTAATGGTGTAAGGGTAGTAAAGGAAACTCATGATGAGAACAAAAGAAATGTTAATAATGATTTCATAGACTCTAATGTTGGATTGAAGACCCACCGTGTTCTAAAAATAGATATGAGGAAGTTTGATGGAAAGAATCCTGGAAAATGGATACTACAGATGGAGCAATTTTTCGATCTCCATAATGTGCAAAACACATAAAAGGTACGTATTGCAACTTTATATTTGGAACCAAATCAGTTTGTATGATATTGATGGCTTTGCTCTCGTAAACAAATTGTCACTTGAGCAATTTTTACGGAAGAAATGATAGCACATTATAAGGATACAAAAAGCAACACCTTTTTTAGCTAATTGATAAATCTCGTTCAATGATGGAGCACATTGACGACTTCCAAAAATTGAACATAAGGGTAAAAGATATTCTAGAGGAGCATATGATTGATGTGTTCATAAGGACTTTAAAGGATAATATCCAACATGAGGTTCACCCTTGGGAACCTAATTCATTGGAGAAGGCATTCAGGTTAGCAAGAAAAATGGAAAGCAAAATTATGGAACCAGGAAACCTACCACTCACAACTATAAAGATGGAAGTGTTGTTGAACCTAGCCTTCCACAACCTACAGGGTTGCGTTGATGCCTCAAAAATCGTTGCAACAACAATGGGGGATAACCACCCGGTCTAGACCTTAAAGCAGCTCATTTTTCGTTTGGTGTGGTGACTCCGATTGGTTTAACTAAGTCCAGTTACCTTCTCGCTATCGCTATTGGTTTATGATGTATCTTTAACTACCAATAGACAAGGATATCAGATCACTTCTTCTTGTTGATCAGGCAAGATAATGATCCTTAAGCTGATTTGGGTTTAGCCAAGCCACAACTAAAATTTTGCCTCTTTGAGAAGAGGACTTAAAAGAATGTAGAACTTACTTTAAATACAAGCTTATTCTATAATGCAAGCAAAAAAAACTAATCTTAATCCTATCTCAATTAGGCAGATATAGATTTAACCCAACCAAGAGTAAGATATTTAAAGTATTGGGATTCAAATATGTCTTGTTTATAATGAATATAAAGTTAATGAAGTAGTTCAATTAACTGACATGATGGATATCAAAAGACATCCTATTGAGACCTATTAACTAAAATAATCAGTCAACAACACTTAGGAATAAATTGATAAAAATGTTATTGATTGTCAAATCAGTAAATCCAATAGTTAAATAATAATATGTAGAAATAGTTCACAGCACATTACCATTCAATAAATCAGTTTTATAAGACAAATTTATGAGTAAATAGTTACTCAGAAATTAGAATTTAATCCATAAGAACAGAGATACATAATAACAACATTGAGACAAATTACCCATATTGACAAAAGTGCACAATAATGAATAAAATGACACATTCATGTTATCATAAAAATGAAAATGATATTTGAAACAATAGTATTAGAAATACCGATTTATTGCATCCATTTCTCTGACCTTGGTCTCCAACAGTCTTTTACATTGCTTGAACTTCTGCTTTCAAAACTAAAGCCACAATAGTGCAAACTTTGCCCATCATGCATAATTCAAGACACAAAAGAAAAATCCTCAATAATCCTCAGATCTGAGATTCTCTCTTTTCTTCTACAACTCTAAATTTCTATTACATAAATGCTTTTAGAAGTCCACAATTGCAAAAGAGAGCAACCCTTCATTACATTCTGCAATCTATTATTTAAAGGAATTCTTGAGATGAAAGTTTGTTGAAGAAAAATCTGCCCAATCCAATTTTATTTGCTCAAACTTCTAATCTTTAATTATTGGAGAATTCTCATTGATTGAGATCTTTCTCTCCATATTTCTTCTACTGTTTTCCTACAAAAAAAAAATCAAAATAAATTAAGATGCAACAATAAAATCAAAATGTCATTTCTGGCATTAAAACAAATCCAATAAAATGCAATTAATTAAATAATTAAAAAAATAAAATATAATTTTTTATTGATGCCTGGGATGGTTTAATTGGCCATGGATATCATTGACAAATGGATCTATATTGAGAAGAGGTTTGGACAAATGAAAATGCAAAAAATAAAACTCAGAAAATTGATTTTGTTTAGAAATTTAGAGCTTAATCTTTTGCCTGATTTTTGACCCAATAAATGACCAAATTTGTTAATGAAACCTCCTCAAAAATGTTCTCCTTGATTTTATCTTTCCAATGAGCTGTCCTGGGCCTCATTTGGCCAAGTAAAACTCAATCTATGAACCTCCAAAGTTGATGAGTCAAATCTGGCACAATTATGAAGTTTCTGTCTCTAAGCCAAAAAAATTCAAAATTTTAATTAAAAATTTAATCCTAAATTAAACTCTATTTATCTAATAATTAATATTAATTATAAATTAAAATAATTAATAAACTATTTATTAATTAATATTAATCTAACTAATTAATAATAATTAACTATTTATAAACTAATTGATCTAAATAATATTTAAATTTAAATTAAATTAAATTAATTAAATGTTACATATTATTAATTTAAATAATAATATATTAATATTAAATAACTATTTTAATATATCAAACTAAAATTAATTTACCATTTCACTCATACATGAGTTAATTTGAAACTCAAAAATGAATTATAAAGCTCATGACGAGACTTTGTATTCATATCTTATGCCATTTAATGATCGGGGAATCGGAGATCGGGAGGATTGTTAAACTTGTTTTTGTAGGAAAGCGCTGATGCGATTAAAGCTTATAATGAGACTTAAACTTAATACTTCCATAAGTTATCACATTTTGGTGATCGGGGATGGGAGGCTATTGGGCGCTTGTAAAAATGTGTTTATTGAAAAAGTCCTGATGCGATTACCATCTCTGATCTGATCTCCCGATGCGATTGAGAATTTTTATATTTATATATATATATTATTTTATTTATATTTTATGTATTAAATTTTGATTTAATTGAATTAATTATATTTAAATATATTAATTAATTTAAAATTTAACATTAAATAATAAATTTTATTTTGGTTTTATTTTTATTGAAGTTTTAATTTCTAAACTATAACTACTTTTGCCATTTTGATTTTTTGAGGTTAGTAATTTATTTGAAAATTGGAGTAAATTACTGAAATCCCAATGCTTCATGATTTGGCTGTATAAGTAGAAAAAATGAAAAATATCAGTAATAACTAATTAGGGTTTAACATTTAAAAAAAATGTATTACTTAGCTAATTTAATTACAAAAATGGAATATTTACATTTTATGCATTTTTAACCCAGACGACACAAATGATTAGATTTCAAAGGAGTGCTGTTTACAAATTAGTTGACCAAATGAAACGAAACAGGCGTCAATGGGAAGGTTATAAAAAATCAATTTTAACAAAGCAATCAAAACAAAAATCCAAAGAAAATGAAAAATTAACAAAATCGTAGAATAATCAACTAAATAAAAATCCTAAAAGGTGTTTAGTCAAAATTTTTATAAAAGGGGTCTCCACTATTTGAAGTGAACAAATCAAAATGGGGGTTTTGTGTTTTTACCACAACAATGACGACACACAGGAGGAGAACAGTTATCTCTATTTGATATGAATGAGATTTTCCTAAAATTAAAGTAAAAATAATTAAAGAAGATAAAATTATTTTTTGGAATGCTTGACTAGGTTCATTAATCTGAATAAAAGCAAGAATCATCTAACTGTAATTTTTCTCAAAATTTCTCATAAATTAAAATATTTCAAAACTCTGTATCAATCTTTAATTAGTTGTAGAGATAAAGCAAGGGTCACTTTACAACTTAGCTTTTAAAATATACTCATTTGTCACAGGTAGAGCCACTGCTGTCAGTAAACATCTATAGTCTCGACAGGGTTATCTTTTAATCATCAATGATTCATAGTCCCATTTATTTAAGAATTATTGACCTAGAGATAAATCCAATGTATTTGTTTTTTAGTTCTTAAAATCCATTGTTCTGGTTTGGTAGCCAGATAGTCAACAATGCCACTCACTGGTTATAATTGGACTGAACAAGCTGGCTTGTGATGAGACCCCTTGTCTTATAATTGTTTGCAATCATAAGCCATTACCCTAGTTTGTTTAACAGTGTTGGTAATGTTAGCCTATTTTTCCCCTATGATCATGGTAAGCAGGCTCATGATGAGACCTCTTATTTTTTAAGTTTAAATATATTTCTGGATTATACTCTAGAAAAATAAGACTCTTTGGGACTAGGAGAATCATTGACTCCTTAAGAGTTAAGAATGACAATTTTAGAGCCAAATGAGTTTTGCTCTAAAGTGTCTTTACTTGGTTAAAAATAACTTTTCTTGACTGATAATAAAATCTTGAAAGATCTTAATAAAGTATTGAAATCTCAAAATGATTACAATTTTGATGAAATATATATATTTTTATTTAATTACTATTTTTATTTTTATTTATTTATTTATATATATATATATTTTTTTTTCAGATTTATGATACTTCTTTGTCAACTTCTCTTGCTTTGTAATCTCTTCCTTTAGTATGTCTACCTTTATAATAAGAAAATCAAACTTTATTAAGAGATTTAAAGAAAAAACTAATAGGTGACTATTAACAATTTTTTTCCCATGTATGCCAACTATTATTAGGTAACAAGAAGGTCTTCCATATAAATCATGGCAAAGTCACGAAAATCAAAACTGAAAACCAAATGAAAAGGATTCTTAAGCTAAAGTGAGAAAAGAAATCAACAAACAAAAATGAAAAGTGAAAAGAAAATCCAAGCTTTGAAATGCAAATTCTAATGAGAATGGTTATATCAATGTCTCAACAACATGAAGTAAAAGAAAATAATTATGTAATCATTCTTTCTTATGTCGAGATTTAGAAAAATCATACTTTGCAGGGTTGTAAATATTTTAGGCTTTTTAGATAACAATGATGATAAAATTCAACCATAATGAAAAATTTCTGTCTGATATCAATATTCTTGTTTCAAAGCATCATCTTAATCAGTTTCTAATAAAAAGAATGCTTAAAGAAACAAACTAAATGTTTAGAAACTTCTTGATGTAGTTGTTTCGATGAAGATTATCACTGCTTATTGAAATAAAGCCAGGAGAAGAGTATAGGACTTTGAAAATATGATCTGGCAGAGGATTGAAAGCTTCTATGAAGAGTTGCAAAACATATTCATATGTCAGAAAAACAAAACTGAAACTAAAGTAACGAAATGAAAATTAATGAAAGTGGGTACATAAATCTTACTATTAGATAATTGCATTTGATCTTACTTGAGAGGTATCAGTTTCTCCAATACTAGCTGACTTCTTCTTTTAGTCGACATTAAAAACATGAAGAAGACAAACTAACTAAAATCCTATAAGTCAAAATCATTATTTACTTTATTTAAACTAAAGCAAGCAATAAAATGTAAAAAAATGGATGCTTAATGTTCAAGGGAATCAATTAAAACAAATGCATCAGAAATGAGAATGAGAATTTGCAGTAATGAATGTTCTTAAAATATTATGAGTTTCATATAAACTCAATTATTTTATAAAGTGTTCAGAATTAAGACCAAATCTAAGATAATGAAATTCAAATGTGAAGATAGAGAGGTCTTGATTTTTTTTTTTTAATGGAATTATATATTTAAAACTGAAATATATGAGAAATCGAAATGATTTGAATATGCTGGAAATTTGTCATCAACTGTTTTTTTACCATAGTGGTTACCCAAGCTCGCTTTTAAAATAACACAATGCCTTATCGGATGATTCACATTGCATGTAGATGCATGTGTTGGAGTTTATCGCATTGGACGTTGCAATGCTAAATTGCCGATATGAGAACATGCGATGAGAACATGTGCGATAAGATGGAGTGATCATACCATTGAAGAAATGTTATATTTAGGATCGAAGACAGTCATGTCGCAAATAACACATCACACATTGCATCTCGCGATTTATACTTTCCACATCGCACATTGCGCATCGCAGATTCGGACTAGTTGTATGGCCATGTGATGAAGCGATTGGCATATTCAAAATATCGAAGAATAGTCATGTAGGAAATGCCAATATAATTCTTGCAATATCAACGATGTTTTGGATGACGTAGATAATCGGCAATCAACGAACTTTAAGTACAAAATGAAACACAATATAATTTTTGCGATGCCGATATGCGATGAATGACGTGGCTAATCAGCGATCAACAAGCTTAAGCACATGATGTACAATACTTGATACGCCAATATGCGATGAAGGGTGGACCCTTTATGATGGGATTTTAATAACATATTGGATCTGTGACATCGGTCTTTTTAAAATTATGCTCTCATCACTATTGCGATTGAACGGATGTGATATTTCTTGTGAACTGGATTTAAATTTAATATCGGGTCCCAAATTATGTGAACATCGCAATATTGGTAAGGTCGATTATCGGAGATCGGTGATTCAAGATAATGAGAGTATACTTCAACTGCAAAATTCTGATATACGAAATGTGATATGGCATATGAGTGAGGAGGTCTCACATCATCAATTTGTTATCAGAAAATGCTAAGGGCTACTTTCGATGAAATATTTCACTACAGATGGTTGTGAAATGGATAATGCGATATCGGAAGGAAATAATTGATGAAGATGAGCGGGATGGGAATATTGCAAATCTATATTTACTGTAGTATCAACAATATGAAAATCAAATTGAAATGTTTCTGATACGAATCCTGTGATACTGCTTTAAATTTCAATTGGGTTTTCTGATGAATGAAAGCAAAGTTAAAAATGCTCAAATTCTAGTGAATCACAAATAAAATTTCCCTGAACCTATTGCAAATTTGAAATGTGTTTGCTGCTTACTTCAAGTTTAAACTAAGGAAAAAAGAAACTAATAATAGATGAGAATGAACTTGTGAATGCGTACTTGGAAGGAAATTCTCTGTAGTTTTTTACCTCATGAATCTTCAAATTCTTCTTTCGATTTATCAAAATTTTGTCTTTGTTCAAAATCATCTCATTATTTATTCTAAATCGGAGTGAGCAATCAACCTAAATAAAATCCGTTTATTTGTGTTCAGGAAATTTGGAACCCATAAAATTCACCAGAAATAAATATGAAAATAGGCTCCCTTTTGAATTGCAACAACAATTTATTACCTCTGCTCATTCCAAATTAACTTGAGAAAAATCTGTATTATTATAGTGACTGTTCAATAATGCCTTTAGTAAATAAATATGATGCGTATTGCAACATCAGATAATAAATTAAAGATTAGAATGGGATAAAACCACTAATTGTGGAAAAATATCAACACGGATTTGAATGTGTGCCAAGTGCATATTCAATTAAATTTTGTCAATACATTATTCGAAATAGGCAAAGATGTATTCATAGGTAGAGGTATTGCTGCAAGAAATTTTTTGATTTAAAAAGGGAAGCAAGAATTAAAAAGTTTCCAATGAGAAGAAAATGTTTCACTGAAAATGTATATGATCTGAGCTGATTGCTTTGCTTTATTTTTTATTTTTTAATCTGCAAAACTGTTGAAATAAAAATAAACAAATTAAATTAATTCTATTGCTATTCTAACGATATACATAAAAATGGCTAGGTATAGTCATATTTCCAATGTAACCATTTTCTCATTTTAATTCCTGCATGTATGTATAGTTCGACCACTAATAATAAAAATACAAATCTAATTGAACTAAGAAAATTAAATATGTAAGTAGAATGCACAGTTATTGTTAGCAACTTAATTAAAATCTCTTTCTCTTGAAATTTCCTTTCCAATTGAATACCAATTGGATCATAGAAATCTGGATGGATTTCTATTAATCATTGAGAAATGTTCAAAAGAGGAGATAACATGCCAAATTGTGGATATGAACTTTTATATTCAAAGGCATGGGAAAAACTGTTAGTGTATGTACAAATGTTAAATTATTGACAATCTTCCATGAAGGAAAAATTTCTAAATAATTTTCAAATAAGCTAATGAAAAATGGATGGAATTTTTTCAAATAAAATGGACAATTATTAATTAAATTGGATTGTTGGCCAAATTGTAAAAATACATTCTCTTGTTGACATTGTCTTTGAGAAGATAGAAGCTTTTGATGAAACATTAACATTGATTGAAATTGAAATATTAATAGCTTTTGATGCTCATGATTATAATATGAAACTTCAATTTTCCAACAGGGCAATGCATCAACTGAATGTTTGATAGTAAATTGTTCAATATGTGAGCGAAAAATATAAAAAATATGAAAAATAAAATTAGAAATAAAAATCTGATTAAAAAAAAAAAGTGAGGAAACAAAAATAAAATGAAATCAATATTGTTACAATTAATGTTACAGCAAAATTGAGATTGTTTTGAAATAAATTTTTTTTCACAAGGATTGGTTAGAATTATGGAATTTGAGTAATTTCGAATTCCAACTTGTGAATTAGAAAGAGAATTATGATTATGAGTAGGAATGAGATCTTGATCATGATATGAATTATAAATTGGAATGTTTTCTTGAATGGTGAAATCATGAAGATAATTTGCTGCTCTAAAATGAGGATTGGTTGGGATAATTTCTAAATTGAAACATTCCTCATTCTCAAGTATTATTTGAATTTTATCATGAGGATTCTCTTGAGAAGAATAGAAATCAACATCTTCAATGTCAGAGTAATTATCATAAACGACTTCACAAGATTCTCTAGAATTGCCTTCGATCTCATCCAATATATCAAAACAAGGAGGAACAAGAATTTCATGTTCATTAATGGCAAAAGAATGATCAATTATTGTTTCTCTATTTTGATAATAATTAATTGGTATGTCATTTAGATCAACCTTTTTATTTTATAAAATATCATTAATACCAAGAAGGGAAAAATTACCATCATTAAAAATATAAGGATAAAGGGAAAAATGTGAATCCGAAATAATGCAATTAAAAATGTCTCTGTTTGAGAACTCTTGTACGTTATGCTGATTATAAATTTCAGATTCTAGATCATTCATGCTTTCTTGAAGAAGGCTGCTTTGTTGCTCTGATTTCAACATTTGTTCGTCATGGAAAAATTCAGAAATTTGTACAGCAGTTTGGCATGATATTTACTTCGATTGTTGCTTGCATTTGTTGATTTGCGATTTGATTTTCTAAATTTAATACAGAGTAATTTTCAAATTTCAAGGCAGCTCTCTAAAATTGTTGATGTTGTCTTCTTGCATTTGAATAGAAATATTTTCCAAGCTTTGTGAAACCATTTCATCACAATTTATTTTCACATCCATATTGGAATTCTCATTTATGTTAGAAGGGGATAGAACAAAGCTTGAACTAATTTCATATGGATTGGAAATGGGAGGAAGATAACAATTATTTTCAAACCAATTTAGTGATTCATCTTCTGTAAGTTTATCTTTGATTTTGAATCTTAAACAATTCAAATGAAATCGAATATTAAAATCAATAACAGACTCATTTTCAAACCGTCGTAGATATTCAATTTCATCACATACCTGTTCATAATCATAGCTGTCAAATTTAGAAATGAAAATTGTAACAAATTGATCCCAGCTGTAGATTGAGGCAACCAGAAGAGTTCTACACCAGTTTTTGGCTTTTGCTGCAAATGTGAGAGTAAAAATTCTACATAAAATGCCTTCATCAATTCCTTGAAAATCACAATTTGAAACATTTTGAATAAATTGAAAGACATAATTAAAAGCAGAAGAATTCCTCTTACCATTAAACTTTGCCTGAGACAAGAGTCTTACCACTTCGAGTGGAGTATTGGAAGATGCATGTCCATGGATACAACTCCAAATTGGAAGGTAAGAGGAGCCATCGTGATTAAATAAAATGTTAAAATTGAAAAGACTCCAAAAGACAACAAATTTTAGGCCCTCCTTCTAGCGCTAAAAATGTTGATGCCTCAAAAATCACTGCAACAATAATGGGGGATAACCACCCGGTCCAGACCTTAAAGTAGCTCTTTTTCCGTTTGGTGTGGTGGCTCCGACTAGTTTAACTAGGTCCAGTTACATTCTCCTTATCGTAATGGTTTATGATGTATCTTTAACTACCAATAGACAGGGATATTAGATTATTTCTTCTTGCTGAACATGCAAGAGAATGATCCTTACGCTGATTTGGGTTCAGCCAAGCCACAACTAAAATTTTGTCTCTTTGAGAAAATGACTTAAAAGAATGTAGAACTTACTTTAAATGCAAGTTTATTTTATAATGAAAACAAAAGAAATTATCTTAATCCTATTTCAATTAGGCAGATATAAATCTAACCCAATCAAGAATAAGATATTTAAAGTATTGAGATTTAAACGTGTCTTGTTTATAATGAATATCAAGTTAATGAAGTAGTTCAATTAACTAACATTATGGATACCAAAACATATCCTATTGAGACCTATTAACTGAAATAATAAGTTAATAACACTTAGGAATAAATTCACAAAAATGTTATTGATTGTCAAATCAGTAAATCCAATAATTGAAGAATAATATGCAGAAATAGTTCACAACACATCACCATTCAATAAATCAGTTTTATAAGACAGATTTATGAGTAAATAGTTACTCAGAAATTAGAATTTAATCCATAAAACATAGATAAATAATAACAACATTGAGACAAATTACTCATATTGACAAAAGTGCACAAAATATGAATAAAATGACACATTCCTGTTATCATAAAAATGAAACTGATATTTGAAACAGTAGTATTAGAAATACCAATTTATTGTATCAATTTTTTGACCCTGGTTTCCAATAATCCTTTACATTGCTTGAACTTTTGCTTTCAAAGCTAAAACCACAATAGTGAAAACTTTGCCCATCATGCATAATTCAAGATACAAAAGAAAAATCCTCAATAATCCCCAGATTTGAGATTTTCTCTCTTCTTTCCTACAACTTTAAATTCCTATTACAGAAATGCTTTTAGAAGTCCAAAATTGCAGAGAAGAGCAACCCTTCATTACATTTTGCAATCTATTATTTAAATGAATTCTTGAGAGGAAAGTTTGTTGAAGAAAATTTTGCCCAATCCAATTTTATTTGCTCAAAATTCCAATCTTTAATCGCTGAGCATTCTCATTGATTGAGATATTTTTCTCCATATTTCTTCTACTGTTTTCCTGCAAAAAAAATCAAAATAAATTAAGATGCAACAATAAAATCAAAATGTCATTTCTGGCATTAAAACAAATCAAATCAAATGCAATTAATTAAATAATTGAAAAAATAAAATATAAGCTTTCTATTGATGCCTGGGATGGTTTAATTGGCCAAGGATATCATTGATGAATGGATCTGCATTGAGAAGAGACTGGGACAAATGAAAATGCAGAAAATAAAACTCAGAAAATTGATTTTGTTTAGAAATTCGGAGCTTAATCTTCTGCCTGATTTTCGACCCAATAAATGAGCAAATCTGTTAGTGAAACCTCCTTAGAAATTTTCTCCTTGATTTTATCTTTCCAATAAGCCGTCATGGGCTTCATTTGACTAAGTAAAACTCAATCTATGAGCGTTCAAAGTTGATGAGTCAAATATAACGCAATTCTAGAATCTCTATCACTGGGCTAAAAAAATCAAAATTTTAATCCTAAATTAAATTCCATTTATCTAATAATTAATACTAATTTAATTTTTAATCATAAATTAAACTAATTAATAAACTATTTATTAATTAATATTAATCTAACCAATTAATATAATTAACTATTTATAAACTAATTGATCTAAATAATATTTAAATTTACATTTAATTAAATTAATTAAAAGTTACATATTAATTAATTTAAAATATAATATATTAAATATTAAATAACTATTTTAATATATCAAACTAAAACTAATTTCCCCTTTCACTCATACGTGAGTTAGTTTGAAACTTAAAATGAATTACAAAGCTCATGACGAGACTTTGTATTCATATCTTACGCCATTTAATGATTGAGGAATCGGCATCGGGAGATCGGAAGGACTGTTAAACTTGTTTAGCATGAAAGCTTTGATGCGGTCGAAGCTTACAATGAGACTTAAGCTTCATACTTCCATAAGTTATCACATTTCGGTGATCGGGGATGGAAGGTTATCAGGGTTTTTAAAAATGTGTCTCTTTGAAAAGCTCTGATGGGATTACCATCTCTAATGCGATTGAAATTTATTTATATATATTTATGTATATTTAATTTTGATTTAATTAAATTAATTATATTTAATATATTAATTAATTTAAAATTTAACATTTAACATTAAATTTTTATTTTGGTTTTATTTTTTAATGAAGTTTTAATTTTTAAACTATAGCCATTTTGAAAATAAAAATAAAAAATAAACTACAACCATTTTTGTTATTTTGATTTTTTGAGATCAGTAATTTATTTGAAAATTGGAGTAAATTACTGAAATTCCGATGCTTCATGATTTGACTATATAAGTAAAAAAAATGAAAAATGCAAGTAATAACTAATTAGGGATTAATATTTAAAACAAATGTATTATTGAACTAATTTAATTACGAAAATGGAATATTTACATTTTATGCATTTTTAACTCAAGTGACATAAATGATTAAACTTCAAAGGAGTGTCATTTATGAACTAGTTGACCAAATGAGACGAAACAAGCGTCAATGGGAAGCTTATAAAAAATCAATTTTAACAAAGCAATCAAAACAAGAATCCAAAGAAAATGAAAAATTAATAAAAGCATAGGATAATCAACTAAATAAAAATCCTAAAAGGTATTTAGCCAATTTTTTTATAGAAAGGGTCCCCATTATTTGAAGTGAACAAATCAAAATGAAGTGGTTGGGTTTTTACCACAACAGGTTGACAACACAACAATTGGAAGAAAAAAGAGCAAAAGGGATTTGCTACAGTTGTGATAGCAAATACACTAAAGGTCATAAGTGTGGTGAGAAGAAATTATTCTACAAGATTGTGAAGAGAAGGAAGAAAATGAATAAGAAATGTCAAAAGAAGAGAATATACTCCAGGGACAAACCCTAGATAAATAAGAAATGAATCCGACCATATCTTGTAATGCATTGGCTGGAATTACCACTCCTCAAACTATCAAGATAGAAGGACATATCAAGAAGAAAAATGTAATAGTGTTGATTTATTCGGGAAGTACCCATAATTTTATTCATTGTAAGATATCCAAGGAATTGAATTGCTTCTTATATCCAGCACCAGAGTGTCAAGTGATGGTTGCAAGTGGAGGAACCATAAATTGCTTTGGAAAATGTCATAATATCAAGCTATCCATGGGAGAATATGTATTGAATAACCCAATGCTTTCCTTTCCAGTGGGTGGTGCTTTTGTTATACTAGGAGTCCAATGGCTACAATCTTTGGGTAATATATCTTTAAATTTTCAAGAACTTTTCATGAAATTCTGTGAAGAAGGAAATGAAGTTGAATTAAGGGGTATTGCGAGGAAACCGGGAAAGATAATAAGCTTTAACGGTATGACAAATCTTCTAAAGAAGGAACAACAAGGTGTAATTGCACAATTATATTTGCTAGAGGTTCCCACATTAAAATCATCTATTTCTCTAGATCTCCAAAATGTCTTGGACAATCATTCCAAGGTATTTGAGACTCCCAAAGGCCTCCCACCTATTCGTGATCATGATCATGCTATTCATTTGATTCTAGGAAGTGTTCCTCTAAACATCAGGCCATACAGATATCCTTATGCCCAAAAGAGTGAAATTGAACATATGACTGCAGAAATGCTAGAGGTTGGTATAATTCAATCTAGTAAAAGTTCTTTTTTCTGCTCTAGTAGTATTGGAGCACAAGAAGGATGGATCATGGCGCATGTGTCCGGATTATAGGTAGCTCAACAAGCTCAGTATTAAAGATAAATTTCCCATTCCTGTCATTGATGAATTATTGGATGAATTGCATGTATCAATTTACTTCACCAAGTTGGATCTTCATTTAGGATATCATCAAATCAGAATGAAGACTGAAGACATTCCGAAAACAGCATATAGAACTCATGAGGGTCACTATGAATTTTTGGTCATGTCTTTTGGCCTTACCAATGCACCTTCTACATTTCAAGATTGGATGAAGTCCATTTTCAAACCCTTCCTTAGAAAATTTGTGTTAATATTTTTTGATGATATACTAATCTACTACTAGTCTGGGAAGAATCATCTTCAACATGTTGACATGGTGCTCAAACTATTGGAGGAGAAACAATTATATGCAAAAAGCACCAAATGTTTCTTTGGAGTACAAGAGGTGGAATATCTGGGTCATATTGTATCTCATGAAGATGTTAAGGTAGACCCTAGCAAAATTAAAACCATTAAGGAATGGCAAATCCTCACATCCATAAAGCATCTGCAAAGATTTCTCGGGTTGACAGGTTATTATCGCAAGTTTGTTAAGAATTATGGGAGTATAGCAACACCTCTAACAACATTATTGAAGAAAGATGCATTTTCATGGACTCTAGAAGCAACAAAGGCCTTCGAACATCTTAAAGAGGCAATGTGCCAAGCACCGGTCTTAGCTACGCTGGATTCACAAAAACCTTTTTTGTGGAATGTGATGCTCAGGAAATGGATTGTGCTGTTTTATGCAAGATGAAGACCCATTACTTTCGAAAGTCACCCATAAAGGAAAGTATTTACACAAAGCTATTTATGAGAAGAATGTTGGCATACTACATTGACTTAAGAAATGGCGGACCCTACCTAATGGGAAGACACTTCAAGGTAAAAATGGATCATGATAGTCTGAAATACTTTTTAGAACAAAGATTATCCTCTGAAGAACAACAAAAATGGGTCACAAATATGTTGGGTTATGACTTTGAAATCATCTACAAAAAAGGGAAACAAAATGTTGTTGCAGATGCGCTGTCAAGAAAGGATGAGGATGTGGAAGCATTCTTTTGTGATATTTGTATTATCCAACTAAATTGGATAAATGAAGCAAGGGATGAATGGACGAAGGATGAAGAAGTGTGGCCACTCATTCAAAAGTTGCAGAAGATCCCAGTTCAAACAATATTACTAGAACTTGATGAGGAAGGAAAAATCATATTGGAGTCTGGAGCAGTCACAAAAATAAGAACCCGATAGATACGAAATCAATCAATTTTAGAGTATCTCATCAAGTGGAAGAACTTACCCGCTGAAGATTCCACATGGTAGGACAAGAATTTTATACAAAAGCATCAAGAACTACTCAAGTGTTGAGGAAAACACTTTTTGAAGGAGAGGGGCATGTTAGGTCCCTATACTACTCGTGTAACCCCATATTGTTATTAGTACAACCCCCTTATTATATTGTTGTGCCCATGTATTCCCCATATTGTTATTATTGTGCCCTTACATTATTATTGTTATGTCGGCTTTGATTATATTATAACCCCTTAGACTCCTATATATAGAAACGAGGTCTTGTCATTTGTATCATCCAAGAATTGTTCATTTGTGTAATGTAAAGGAGGTTGCCCCCTCAAAGAGGATTATATTGAAGGTGTTTATCTATCTTTTATATCCTTTTGTGAGCTAGTTTCATAACATACTAACTCTGGCGTGCTCATCCTGTATTGTGCCTTTGATGTTGGTGCTGCCCCTGGTACCAACTCAATAGAAAAGTCCACTTACCTTTGAGACAGAAACTCTGAAATCTCTGTGTGGAACTCATCCTGAAATTGCTGTAAAACTGGGTACCTCTTCAAGATGTCCACATCCTCAACTTCCTTACCTTTGTCACTAGAAATATGCATTGCAAATAACGCACACCCTTTTCTACAACTGCGCTTGGCCTGCATAGCTGTCACAATTCTAATTGATGTTGCCTTCTTCTTACCCTGCAAAATTCTCTGTTCTCCATTTTCATCCAAACACTCAATAACCTTATCATAACAATCCACCTTAGTCCTGTGAAGATATAGCTAATCCACACCTAAAATAATACTATATGATCCCAATGAAAGTACATCCATATGCGCTGATGTAGGCATACTATTCAACTCAAATGCATAAGTTCTTACGCAATTATGAACTCTCTTCTTTGTACTTGTAGCCAACTGCACTAACCAAGCTTTTGCATGCACCTCTTTATTTAAACCACATTTATCCATTAGGCCAAGATTAACATAACTATAATTAGATTGAGGGTCAATCAAAATAAAAACAACTTGATCACAAATCTTATTGTCCATCTCAAAAATAAACACCCAATGATCTTCCTACCTGTTATTCAGCGTTGCATAAATCTAAGGAATACTCTATCCAACATTCCTCATTGTCTATGCCTTCTGATAATTCTAGATATGAGGCCTACGAACTTGATGTTGTGGACAATATCTCCTCCACAAGTCCAACACTGTAAAGGTTTCCTATGACTACCCTTGTTTTTCTCCTTAGACCGAAATCCATGTCCTCTATCAGATACATTGAACTTATTAGGAAGTGTTGCATTCTCTTTGTCACCTCTATCCGGAGGTCTTGTTCACTTATCCCATTTTCATTTATTCTTCTCATTACCTTTCCAATCCTGCTTAGTCTTAGATCTACACTTTGATTTCTCATAACAATGCTTTAGATTCTTAATGGCTTCCTCCAATTATCTATGCTCATCAAACTCAATCTTGTCCTCGAATGTTATGACAACCCACTGATGAATATCTGAATCTTCACTTTCTCCTCCTTAATATAAGGCACATACCTTAATAACTCCAAGAATATTCTAGTGTACTTCTCATTAGTCATAGATCCCATCTTCAACTCATAAAACTCCTTTGCCCTATCATCATAGTATCTCTTCGATAGATACTTATTTCTAAAAATTCTCTCGAATTCACTCCAAGTGAACTCCTCTCCATGAATACCTCTAACATTCTTTACATCTTCCCACCAAATGTCTACTTTACCTTTAATACTGAAAGTTGTTATTCTGGCCTTCATGTTCTCTGAGTAATCATGTAATTTGAAGAACTTATTCATCCCAAGAACCCACGCTTCTGCATCCTGTGACTTATTCATTTCCCCATCAAATGTAGGTGGCTTTGCTTTCTTAAAATAAACTGAAAAATATCCCCTATCACTTCTCCTATGAGGATGATAACGATGATGACAATGATACTTGTCTGAACTAGAGCTAGAGTAAAACCCATGTTCACTGCCTTGTCTATCCAATGTATCCATGAAATTTCCATCTCTAACCATGCCATATCTATCCAATCACTGCCCACCATGTGACCTACTACCATATGCTCCATTAGTCCTATCCTCTTGCCCATGATTGATTCTAAGAAGTCCTTATTTCTGGAAGTCTGACAAGCTCTGAAGGATAACTACATTAACTTCTGCTTCTTTCTCATGTCCCCTAGCAAGTCTCTCTTATCTTCTTTGCAAGTCCTTATTTATGTCTTCAAACTTCTCAAAGTGTCTGCTATGTCACGAGAATATCCCTCACCATGCTGCTCATCTGATTTATAGGGAGAATTATGTGAGTTGTAGTCTACAATCTTACGAATCATATTTGATCTTCTCTTCCTGCAAGGTATATCATGTCAGCTAAACCAAATTATAAACAACCAACATACCTCAATGTAGTTCAGGGGAGGATCTATTGTATGCAAGATAAACTAGATTAGCACAATATATGTATAATCATAATCCCCACAGTATATAGACATTATCTTATTTGTCATCCCAGTTACCATGCATGATTCCACAACTACACCACCGACTAGGTACCATGCATGCATAACCAACATATGTACGACACACATGCATAAACAATACATATAAAGTTTGACATGAATTCATGATGAACACATCCCAACAACAACACCATCATCTTTTGCATGACATCACAACCACAACAATGAATTGTACCATGCATACATAACAGTCACATTAAGTAAACGAAATGTACGCATGACAACACATTCATCCAAGGAGAATGGAAACTAGACAGCACCCAAGGAGAACGAAACCATGCTCTAATACCACTCTTTAACACCCTCCTCCCACATTTACCCAAGCTAACCGGTCCACCGGGGTAAAAATGTGATGAAGAGTTACTCTGATAAGATTCAACTCCCCAAGTATAGTTAAGGAAGTGGAATTGACAAAACAAGACCAATTTAACCTTCCTCAGGAGCTACAGAATCCTTAGGAGACCACCAACCCTTCGATGTGCCCAACCCCTGAGACAACTTGATGTTTTGCTAATGTAGACCCCCAGTCGCTCCCATGAAAAGACACACATGTGACTGATACCCTTCAATTTCTACCACAACAAGGCAGGCATGCGACTATGGCCTTTTTCAGTCAGTTCTGTGCCAACGCCCTAGATTCTATGCCACTTTTTTAGGGCTAGGACTCAGGCCACTGCCTAGAACTTCATGAAACTTCCAAAAAGGAGAATTAACACTGACATAAGGTTACTAATGCAAACACTTGACCAAGGACTTGATCTGACCTCTACTAGCCATGATAGGAATTTCATCAAACATATCATAAACATGAAATCTACAGGTCATAACGACAGATTTGAACATAGGGATCTCATACTTACCTGAGAATCATCAAGGATGATTGATATCTCCTCCAATAGTTGCATTGCTATCTATTAGGTCATTCATTCATTATTATTTCATCTACTAGCCAAAACATGATGATAGACATACATCAATATTATCATAAAACATGCTTATAACCAACATATACTAGAGATATATCAATGATGAAACCACTATTAAAGCCACATATTGACAAACACATTTTCTTATGAAAATGCAAGAAAATGGATTATATTCACATGTGCAAATCCAACCAAGTCAGGGACTTCCACATACCACCCGACCATACAATATGTTGAACCAAATCTCTCTTCCTACAAATCACCCTTGCGCCATATTCCAAACATGAATGTAGGATCTCATGAAACAACTCAAACAAAACCAAACTAGGGCTTCCATAGGCCAAACCACCTCAACCCTCAACTAATTATTCCACCTCATGGTCGGACATCACTAAGCATCACCTGATCGGTCTCTACGCAAGATGTCCAAGGATCTAGAGCATTTGTTCCAACCAAGGCTTCCATGATTAGTAACTCAACCCACAACTGCTTTCGGGCTCCAAAGAGTTTTTCCAACCAAGGCTTCCAAGACTAGTAACTCAACCCACTAAGGGCTCCAGAGCATTTGTCCAAACAAAGCTTCCAAGACTAGTAACTCAACCCAAGCTGTTACAGGGCTTCTAGAGTGTTTGTCCAACCAAGGCTCCACGAACTAGTAACTCAACCCACAACCATAAGGAACATGAACACCAACTAGAAAACAAAAAGTAAAACCCACAACACCATGGCTATCCAGGAAATGGTAAGGCTAGGAAAAACCACTGTCAATCTAGGAAATCCTCCATGCTAATGAAAAATCATAACTAAATAACCACATGCATATGCCATGCATGTAAAAAATAGCAAGGAAATCATACATGCAACTCGGTACCTGCAAGCAAAACTCACTGTAGCTGCTGATCCCGATGTTCCCTTTGCACTTTCCTTCTCTTCCTTTGCCTTCTTGCTCAAAATCCAAAGTATGCCACAATGCTCCAAGAGTGCTCCAAGAAAACTCTAAGTGTGAAATAATGTTAGAGAGATAATAGAGAGAGAGCTCCAAGCTAACACTGGAAAAAGGTTACCACAGTGACAAAAGATTAAGAATTAACCCTCATAAGCCTTTTGATCAATGAGGCCTCTATTTTCTTCATTTTTCCATTATTTTTCTTCATTTTCCTCCTCACATGCAACCTGTGACCTTTCACCTTCCTTTTCTCCTATTTTTTATTATTTCCATAAATAAAATGCCAATTAATGCCTCTTTGCATTTTCAAAACCTTTGCCATTGCCTTTGTCAATTTCCATATCCATTAATTAATCACAAGTGATCCCCATCACTATGTTTTTGCCCAACAGTCAGCCCTGAATACGTGTCCCATGACCTTGGTTATTATTGTTCATTTATTAACTTTATTACATGGATTTTTTTACAAGGGTTGTTACACTTCCCCCATTAGAAACTCTTTACACTTGTTTTTATAACATGTAGTGGTGCCACTACTGTTGAAAATGAAGATATGAATTTCCTCAAGTATTATGTTGCCCCAAAAAAACTCCTAATTTTAGAAACATTAATAGGTGTGGACTACTTCATGATGGCCTCCATCTTGGTAGTATCTATCTTCAACTCTCCTCCACCTATCACATATCTTAGATACACAAAACAATATTGTGCAAACCCACAACCCTTGATATTTTTGAGTAGTTGTTGCTTCTTTAATGTCTCTTGCACTTGCATCAAATGTGAGATGTATCCTCCTATGTAGCAATGTCTACCAATATATCATACAAATATATAATAACAAATGAATATATAAAATGGTGCAGTATATCATTCACTAACCTCATAAACATAGTTGGTCCATTGCATAGGCCAAAAGGCATGACTAACCTACATATAAACATTGCCTGGGTTTGAAGGCAACCTTCTAGGTATCTTCTTGTCTGAAGCATTACCAATCTTATTTAGATCTTGAGAAATATGAGACCTAACGCCCAATTTTGATCAAGAAGGAACATTGTACTTTCATTCATTGGTACACACAATATTACTATTACCAATAGTTCAAATAATAGTCTAATAAGAACAAGGATAAGAAAATTCCACAGTGACATCAAAATGAATGTTTTCACAACATTCATGGACAACATTAGAAGCTTGGTTGACAAGAATTTTCAAGTTGTTTGATTTCAAATAATAAAAAAGATGCCTAATTCAAGTGACAACACCGCAAGCAATATGACATCCAATGTTGAAGGTGTAGAGATTATTGCTTTGATACGAGTTGTAATAAGATATTGAAGACTTGAGGCAAAAATGTCCATCCAAGCAAAATGGGTGCCACCATGAAGGATGAGTTTAATGAATGTAAAGTGATCAATGCCCAAAATAGTAGTAACACAGCGGTTGATGAAAGTGCAACTATAGACCAAATGGATCCATACATGTTTTTCATTGAGACATCACGAAGGCCATATTTGTAACCATAGATACCTATATATAGAGAACAATAAGGGGTGTATTACAAGACACATGCAATGACACCAAAGTTAATAATTGAAAAGATATCAATTTCACACCCTCAATACTATTTTTTTATTATACTAGTTTTCAAGACCAAAGCCATCAACCACTTGACCATCACTTCCATTGACATCACGTCATGGCACGAAAAGGAATTCAATCACTTGCATTCTCTAGAACTTCAGTTATAATTTATATTTTTGTGACCCTATTATACAATGATGACCAAATATATACTCTTCAGGCTTTTCCAATTTGTCTCTATCAAACTCTTTCACACCTTCCACATTTGATGCAAAATTTCCATGTACTATCGTGGTGTCATTCCTAATTACTAGAAGTGATAATGTATTATGGTGGGTGAGATGAGGGAAATAAATTCCATGCAAGGCATAAAAACTTCCATGTAACACACACACATTTGGGTCCATTATGTTCCCTTGGTGTGATAAGCTTGCCACCCATGCAATCAATATTTGAGATATATTTTGAGTGATGAAAGTGTATGTGGGTTAAAATAAGCCCCCGCCCCACCCTCCGAAAGTGTATGGCTCCATTTTTTCATTTGTTCATTAAATTTCCAAAAGAATGAATTATTGTGGAAGACTTTCTCTGATAATACTATTATCCCTTTTCTTAAGGTTATGGGTTTTATTCATTTGTTTAGTTTTTTGATCAAATGAATGTTGACATGGGTAACATAAATATCTGGGCCAATGAGTTGCAGTGAAAATGTCATGGATCACTACTAGAGAGTGGAGAAACCTTGACCAAATACCTCATAAATGAAAATGAAATCCAAATAACTACCCAAAAAAAAATGCATAATTACATCACATAGGAAACTAGCCTTCTTTAGGTTAGTAAGAGTTGTTTTTTTTTTTTTTTTTTTTTTTTTTTACCAAGGTTACCTTGTTAAAATTTTAATCCTTTTAGCCTATTAGAGTATGCTTTTTTGGATGGAGGGACTATGAAAAACCTCATTATATGTAAAATGGTAACAACATCTAGGTATAAAAAACATCACATAAACAAATTTCCTTCCTAAGTCAAATTAACTCTCCTTTATGGTTATGTGTCCCATGTTTCAGTGTCACGCACCTAAACCATAACAATGTTCATTCTATTTTAGTCTCGACATTCACATGACACACGCTCTAAATAGGGCACACATGTCCTTGCATTGACCTATCCTTTACGTAGGAATCCTAGAGCCTAGGGTTAGATAATTTTATTGTGGAGTTTTATTTGGGATTTTATGAGCACAGTTAGAGAATATCAATCCTCTTGTAAAATCCTAGGTTCCCTCAACTTCACTTTCTTATGTCTCATCCAAAAAACATAGGGTAGTTCCTCTTTTGATTATTTTCATCCCATCACATGATGTAACTTATATAAACTAATTTCCAAGATCATTGCTAAGTTGTTAAAGCTAGTTCTTAATTCCTACATTTCTTAGGAACATTTTAATTTTCTCCATAATAAAAAGGTCGATGATGCTGTAGTTATTTCTCACGAGTCCTTCCATTTAGTGAAATTCACAAACATGTGATCAACCATTCTAAGATTAGATCTGTCCAAGGCCTATGATACAATTATGTGGACCTCCCTTCGCCTGATTCTTTTACAAATGGGGTTTTCCCTCCAGGTAGTTAATTGGATTATATAAGTCCCTATTAGATTTGTGAATGCTTTTCACAAATTACTAATGGACCCTACTCTGAATAACAAAGTCATAATATATTTGTAGAAGGGTTAACCATATCTTCTAGAAGTAGAAATTTGTGAATCGTTTTTACAAAATGTTGATTGGCCTGTTAGTAGGACCAAACTCTTATTATTGATTATGAATTTTTAGTTAAATTTTATAGGAGAAATGAGATGAGAATATATATATATATATATATATATATATATATATATATATATATAATATATATATATTATATATATATATTATATATTATATATATATAGTATATATATATATATATATATATATATATATATATATAGATGAAGGGTTGACCACCCCTTCTAGTAGTACCAATTTATTAATTATTTTTAGAAGTTTTCCTTCAAACTTTCATTGGAACAATTTTGGATTATATTTTGAGAAGTTTCAACTAACTCTTCCTTATATATATGATAATGAAAATCAATTGTTGAATTGAGGCTCCTGTGATCCATATCAAATTTATGAGAGATTCTTCGGCATAAATCACGTGAAATTTCATTTGTCGGTGCGTTTCGAACCAACCAGTGTGTTTCATCACCAGGACAAGTTGAAGAATCAGATCTAGCTTTGCATATTAAATAGTCAGAGCAGAACATCCAACGGCTATATTTCTTGACCAAGCAACGAATATATTGACTAACGACCAAATTTGACCATGAGATGGTTAGTTGGACAGGATTAAGGGCATGGCTTTTATTTTAATAATTAAGTTAATTCAAATAAATATCAAATTGTTAGTTAGTTATATTCTTATTAAAATCGAGGTTAAA
>APFE031119251.1:0-16232 GCA_000404065.3 Pinus taeda | reverse complement strand
GTACTAGTGTAATTTATGGTCGATCCACCCTGTAGTAGTCCTGGTCTATATATGGTCTATGATGATATTGATAGACCTCTGTGCCCAGTTGTTCATTGATTAGCCACATGCCTCGGGGAAGTAGCGAGCCCTCCTTGGAAAGCTTGTCAGCATCCTCATTGTATTCCCCACTGATCGAGCCACTTCTGCTGCTGCCCGTGCTCGATTCAGAGGAGGGGATGGAGGACCTGAAGATGTTCTAGCTTCATGCTACACCAGCTTGGATGGCGTTGCCTTCTGGGGAGGTTCTGGGCCAACCTCTGTATGCTTTCTACTAATGACAGGATTACCTATGTCAATGCCAACTTCTTGCCCTACTGCTGTCTTCTGGGCTTTCACTACTAGAGGGCACTCTTCGAATATATGCCCAACCTTGTGACATCTGCAGCATCTAAATGGAACTCCCTCATAGTCCAGGATCTGTACCTGGGTGAAATTCCTCCACTGCAGAGTAATCCTTTCTTCCAAGCCCTCCCAAGTGTCCAGGTGCACTAAAATACAGGCTAATGATTAGTTTTTGGTTTGAACAATGGATTTGTCATAATCCAAAAACGTACCTAGGGTATTTCCAATTTTGATGAACACCTCTTCTGACCAACACTGCAGAGGTAATCCTGGCAACCTCACCCAGAGATGCCCTGCTCCGATCTTCTCTCGTTCAGGATAAAAAAGAGGGCTCCATCTTTTGAGTAAAAGCAACGCCATCTCAATATGCTAAAATTGGTCCAAGGCCATATTTGTGTATTCTTCGTGTGCAAAGTGAAGTGCAAACCATCCACGAGGCAGAGTTTGTACCTCCAACAACTGAAGGAAGATTTGCCCCCAAATCTCTTTCACCCATTGCCCTAATCGTTCTACTGTATAGGTTCTGCCGCAAACCCTACCCACCAGAACTTTTCCTGTGCTGTCGGCAATATCCCCCATGGCGAGGCCTTCACCAAATTTAATAGTGAAATCTTTCCCAGATGCTCTGATGCACTTGGATTTCTTCTTCCCTGTCCGAGGCGCGATAGGGCGGTCGTGTAAAGGATTTGCTGGATTATTTGTTGCTGAGGAGGGTTCCGTTGACCTAACCCTAACAATAGGGGTATCAAAACATCCCGATGGGATTGCGGGTTCCTGTGTTTTATCGCTCGTTCCAGGGAGATTTAATGCTGCTTTCTGCGATTGAGTGGCCGCTGCTGGAGCAGGTCCAGAGCAAGGGTTAGGGTTCTGAGTGTAAAAAATGTCAGCGGGGGGTGTGGGATCAAAGAGCGGAGATGAGCATGAGGCGAGGAGTTTGAGGGTTGAAGGAGACAAGGGTGGATAGTCGAGGGCGGGAGAGTCGATGGAGAGGGAATCGATATGGAGGGAGCTATCATTATGCCCAAGCAGGGAGACAACCGATGCCGTTAGCGAGCAGGATTGAGTAGATGTAATGGTGGCCGATTTCAGAATAGGGTTTTGGAAGATGACTTGATCAGGAAATGGATGCGACGAATAGTCCACTACGTCGAGTTCCATTCCCTTCATTCTTATCTGCTGAAAACGACAGTTGTGTAGGCTAGGACCGGCGAGTTGTAGGATGGCTGGGGAGATCGCTACGGGTGCCTACGGTAGTTAACCGGGGTTACAGTAGGATGTTGAAAGTGTGTTGCAGAGCTCCATCCTCCCCTAACCACAACCCATTCCAGATATATATGCTAACCTCAAGGAGTTTACATATCCATTTTATTGCAAAACCTTTTCCCACTATTTCTGATTTTAGATATATTATTGTTGTTAAAGAATATTTTTAAAAATTATTTGTTTGTCAAAAAAAAATGAAATAATGATTTTAAATATAATATTATTTATTTATTAAATTAATATTTTAAAATTGATATAATATCAAAATACGTGTGTATACACACACACACACATATATATATTTTGTAAGTCAATAATAGAAATTTATATTACTTCAACAATTTAAAAATACAAAATAGCAACTGGTCTGCCATTTTGGAAACCAGACCAGCTGCAAAGATAAATTGTTTTGATAGATCCTTTATCCAATCTAGCCATTAAGTTCTTCTATCTGATGTTATGAACAAAAAACTTCCTGTTTATATGATTACCATTGCTACATTTGTCTTGATGATAATTAACATTACCAAACCTACAATTAACAAAAAAACTAAGTGCCTCCATGCTAAAACATATCTCTAAATACCCTATAACTAGGGACATATTATTCCGGGACTTTAGTATCAACTTCCTTGTTGGGTGTTACATCTGCATGAGCCAACACTGACAAGAAGCTTGAAACCACTAGTGCTCATGCCTTGAATTTCTTGAGATGCGTTGGTTTACCTTTCGTGTCCCCCATAGTGATGTCAATATTATGGACATATTTTAGATAAATACAACATGTCATGCAGGTTCTCAATTCATCTATTCTGAAGCTTCTCAATATCTACCAACATCCTCAAAACCATCTCCACCCCTCTAATCCTCTGATGAATTGTCTTTAATTGATCTAAAGTGTCCTCCTGGAGTTTCTCCCTCTCCTCATCCCTTGCAGCTTGCAACTTCCCCATTAAATTTTTGACGTTCCAGGTCGTCTCCAGAGCCTGGTGATACAAAGTCTCTTAGGTTCTTGTGGCGCCAATATCGATAATCTAGTCTACTTCCTCCTCTATTCGGTTGTCAAGCATAGACTTTCGTTGCTTACAGAATTCCCTTTCCGAGGCCTTTACTGCCTCTTTCCCTCTCGGTGGAACAATGGTATGGAAATATCACACATCATCCCTAGCATTCATCTCCATACGAGTACGTTTACATCTCCCCTCCCACTGATCCTCTACTATAAGTCTCTCAGCTGAATATTTAACTCTCCTCACCTTCCAATCTAAAGCAACAACTATCCTCTCACACTCAAATTTAACTCTGTCCGATCAAAATCCTAATATTGATATACCATTAAGTAATATTTTAGGATATCATAGCTTTTAAAAGTGTTGGGATGCGGACCCCCAGGTCTATGTTTTGCCTAAGTTTTGAGGCAAATTTTTTAATATTGTAAAGTCTCCATAATTTGATGAGTGCAGCACGTAGAACGTTAAGAGTCAAAGGGGATTTTAGGAAGGTCAAAGCCCCTCATTTTGTAAAGGGATGGGCTATTGGATTATACAATGAACTCCACCCATGGTTCGCAGACCATGGTAATGTAATGTAAAAGATATAAAAGGGAGTCATCTAGGAGTCATTAGGCAATTCAGTGAAGTTAAGTTCTAAGTGGAGTAAGATTTTGAGTCTATAAGTCTATATCTGGGGAAGGGGAAGGCTCCTGCAGCTAAGTGCATGGAGACCTTGGTAAGTTTGTAGCTGAGTGGAGGGGTCCTTGCAGCTGTGTGCATAGGGTCAGAAGAAGTGTATGTACTGAAGGTCTAAAGTAATAAATCATACTTGAAGAAAATCTGTGTGTTCTGTGTATATTTATATCTTTATGTATTTTATGCTCAATTATGATTCAATTATCTATCATATTATTTTAATTGCATCACAAAGGTTCAAATCTACTTTGATATATTAACTTATGCATGTTAGAACACTTAGGCGAAGTTCATAGATCTAATTAAGTCGAAACCAATCTATGTTTGTGATTTTGAAGATAAGGGTTCACGAAGGCCAGATCGAGCCCTAATTTAAGGAAACATACTACTACATCACATAGCCTTCTGGATGCAGAAACCTAGTTCTAGCATCCCCCAATAATGCCTTAGGTGAGACTGCAATCTACGCTAAGTGGATTGTTGCAGAAAGAGCCAGTAGTGTAGGGTTTTATTGGTTAAAGCATCTAACTCTGAACTTGGGTCCAAGTCCCCTGAAGCCAACAAATGGTTTCTTTTTTGGGATCGAGATCTATCTGAGGAATGTGTGATGTGGCATCCGTGGATACCAACTAGGAAAGAAATAGGGAAGTGGATAGATCGGAAGTTGCACGATTTTTTAGCTCAAGAAAATCGAAATCCGTATTGGTGCAAAGAAAGGTGGTTATAGAGATATCTCTACACAGAAGAGCACGAAGTTTTCCTTTCATTGTTCCCTTGTGGATTACACGAGTGGTTGTCTAAGTTAGAGGAAAACGAACCTACTTGGAAACATGATGATCCTATTGTATGGACTCATGAACTGATCAAGCGTATTAAAGATTTTGATTATAAGGTTGCAAGGGCTGTCGACTATTGGATTGATAATATTTTGGGTGGTTTCATCATTGAATTTTCAATTGACACGTTTATATCTTATAGCGAAGCTCAACGCCAATTCCTTAAGGGTCTGAGAGGTAAGTACTTGAGATCGCTAAAAGCTTGGATTAAAATGTTGTTAGGTGAAAAGGGTGTTATGCCTTTGAATTGATGTTTAAAATATTCAGAGCCAATTAGGACAAATATATTGAAGGCACGTACAATCCATTATTTGGTAAATCAGATAACGAAGGAGAAAGGACCAGCCCTAACACACCTGGAGGTGCACTGTAGGCAGAAGGTCAGGGTACTTCTGCGATTCCACATCTATCCACCCCATCTCCACCTTCATCACCACCTTATACACCTATGCCTCCATGTCCACACCCATGTCCACCTTCATTCTTCAATATGGCGAATACAATGAAAATGAATGTATTCAGGGTCAGGGATTAGAGGATCCTGGTCAGTTTTGGTTCGTAGCTAAAGCTATGTGGAAGGTGCAACAGATCAATGATAATGATATGAAGAAACCACAACTAGTTACAACGCTACAAGATAGAGCGCTTACATGGTATATCAAATAGAGTACAACCAACCCAAATTCCACGTTGGTTGAGACAAAGACTGTGTTGAACACAAAATTTAGAAAGTTGAAATCAAAAGCTCAGTGTGTTACTGAAATAAAGGAGATCAAGCAGACATTTAACAAGTTTTCCTGGGACAGGATCAGAGGTTGAAGTGCTTATTGAGACAAGCTAATATTCAGATTTCAGACGAACAACATTAGCTTCGCTATTGCCACATTTAAGACTACCTTTGTCTCAACAGAAGATCGGATCTCAGGTCGAAGCATTAGAGCTCATGATGAAATTGGAGGCTTCATTAATCCAGATACAAACATAGGAGTCCAACAGATCCTATCACAATTAACAAGTCTGCATATGGAGTTGCAAGATCCGAAGAAGGGAAAGGAGGTTTAGTTAGGACTATGCCTTGAAGTTTGGTGCATGAAGTGAAATGTTGTAGGCCACTATAAGGATCAATGCCCTCTGTATCGGATTATATAGCTGCGGGAGGTCCCAACCCACTAAAACCAAAGTATCTTGTCGGATCAAGCATTGGTCCAAGCGTCTGGTGTAGTATCTGCCAAGTATCAAGAATGCATACGATAAATAATTGTTATTTCTTACAAAATTTTGTGTAGTAACCAAAGAAAATATTTTTGCAAGTTTTTTAAATTGGTTGGCCATGATGAAGGAGATTTCTGAAGCTATGATTTGATGTTAGACAAAACCCCGTTGTATTGGATGCAGGCTGAAACCCGCACACAAAATGATCAAGGCTCACCTACGGCTCGTGGAGGATTCCAAGGATGGGGAAGAGGATGAGTAGGAGGTGTTGGAAAAGGTCGGGGCCAGATCATCTGCTACAACTGTGGAGAACCAAGACATTTTGTGCACGACTGTCAGAATCCAACTCATCCTTCTTGTTAATATTGTAAGTAATTTGATCATGTTATAGAAGAGTGTCCTGTATTAATAAAAAAGATGAAGGAAAAGAAGAACCAACAACCCACACAGAACATTCAAATGATGAGATCCGATCCATGCGAAGACAATCCTAGTGTCAATATAGTCATGCAAAGTGGTATTGTCATTGCTGAAGACAAGGTAGAAGGAAAGCAGCTGGTATCGGATACATGGGTTCGCTAGGCTGGTGAAAAGAATGTTGGATTGAATTATACAGAGAAAAGGAGATGTTTATGGAGGCAAGAAAAAGTTTTATGGATCCAGGTGCTTCTATGTCTTAAACTCAGATACCAATAGTCCCACGAAGAGAGAAATATGAAGAAAATATTGTCACGAAGAACTGTGATCCCATAGTGCTGAAATCTTTTTTACAGACATGCATGAATCTTTTGAGGGATCAAAAGATAGTTGAAGGACTCCAAGAACTGATAGATAACAGCACTAGCAAGGACAAGCCGCTACCAGAACAACGCAAAATAAATAAGGTGAACCGAAGTAAGAAGAGGATTGTTAGGGAAATGTGGTTGACAACACAAATTGGTGATTTTGACATGGACCAGATATTTCCAGACTTAGGAATATATGCTAATGTAATGCTGAAACAAACTTGGGAACGTATGGTGAAACCTAAGTTGCAGTGGTCGCCAATCCAATTGCACATGACAAACCAACAAAAGATAATTCCAATGGGTTTGATACATGGAGTGACTGTAGATTTTGAAGGAGTCAGCGTGCTTGCAGATTTTGAAGTTATTGAAATAATAGATGAAAATAATCCATACCCAACATTGGTCGGGATTGATTGGGCTTTTGAAATGAATGCTATTATTAATTTTAAGAAGTAAAGAATGGTGTTTGAAAAGAATGGCCTCAGAGTGGTTGTTCCATTGGATCTAGTTGACGGTGTGCGATACATAAAGCCAATCTGTGATGACTATAATGATGAAGACATTGATCACATATATAAGCTCAATGCATGAGATGAAGAATGGATTAATCCCACAACAGATGGATATATCAGTTGGGAGAAGGATAGTTCATGCCAACTAGACTATGATGAAGAATTAGAAAAATGGCAAAATCAATTACACGAGGTCTCTACACTATGATGTAATAGGCTTACAAAGTCTCTGCGTTGTATATCAACTGAGGTAAATAACTTACCTTATTATGATGGGCTAGATGATGTCAATGCCTTCCTTGACCATTTTGAAAGAGATGTACCAGAGGAACATAGGTTCTATATTTGGCTTTAAGAGCTATGCCTGCAAGATGGTGGGGAACCCACAGGGATAATATTGCTGATTGGAAGGAATATCATAGTATTATGAGATTAAGATTTGGCTCCACAACAACGCGGTTCAGTGAAAAGTTCACATGTAAGGATGACCTGTACAAACATCTGGCTTGATGGACTAAGGCTTAGGGTGAGGTACCTCAACCAGAGTGGGTACATATCTTTATTCATACCTTAGATTTTATACCAATGAACTGGTATTTGGAAACGAAACTTTGACACGAGACTGCTGATTGGGATGAAATGAAGGAGAGTTTTCTGCTAACTTTCAGCTATACAGATGCATTAAAATGGATTGATGGTGTGCTTCAGGCGATTAAGGCAACAATCTTATGAATGCCAATAAAGCCTATAACTTGGATGCAGTCTGACTGGAGCGTGCACCTACAACATGCGCTAGAATGCTACAATGTTATTATGGAAGAAGGCGATGAGGATCCACGAAATATCAACATTCCTGAGTCAGAAGGACTGCACGAAGTTACAGGACCTGATGCAAAGATCCCTGATATATCACAATCGGTAAAGACAAAACAAGTAAATATTTGCTCAGAAGCATAACCAAAGTTCGCGCATATTGGTGACTATTGGGATGAAGACACAACAGGCAAGGTGAATTACTACATGAATACCAGGACTTGTTTCCAACAAAGTTCTCTGAATTGAAGGGTATAGTAGGTGATTTGGGTGTGATTAAGATCAATTTAAAGCTAGATGCGAAGCCAGTTAAGCAACACCCATATCGACTAAACCCCAAGTACAAGGAAAAGGTAAGAGAGCAGCTGGATAAGATACTCGTGGCAGGTATAATTGAGCCAATGGAAGATTCAGAATGGGTCAGTCCGATGGTGGTCCAAGAAAAGAAAACAATGAGTGATATAAGGATCTGAGTAGATCTACGAAAGTTAAATGATGCATGTGTGCATGCCCATTTTCCTACACCTTTTACAGATGAATTTCTAGAAAATGTTGGTGGATAGGAGGCTTATTAGTTTACAGATGGATTTTCAGGATATCACCAAATTAAGATGACACCGGAGGATAGAAACAAGACTACCTTCGCTACAGAATGGGGGTCATTCCAATATAAATTTATGCCATTTGGACTGAAAAATGCTCCTTCAATATAGTCGCAACATTCAAGGAATTTATTCACAATTTTATGGAGGTCTACTTCGATGATTGGACAGTATTTGGGCTGGTTAAGAAACATGTTTCTAGTCTGCGCCTAATGTTGGATACTTGTAGGAAGTATCAGATTTCCTTGAATTTGAAGAAATGTATTTTTTGTGTACCTTATGGAATACTATTGCTGGTGGGCTCCAGTATTGTAGCAATAATGCTGCAACTCCTGGGACTCCCTTCTTTACTTTTATCAACCTGGTAGTTCGTAACAAACTTGGAAGCGATGGTGCTGTATGCACAAGTACTAGCTCTTGCCGCATCTGTCACTTGGTCAGCTGGCACAAGTCTGCTAGGGCTCAAGCCAACTTCTATGAGCTTTGAGAAGAAGCTTGTTAACTGATGGATGAAAGCTAACTCGAAGGAAGCTAATCTATTTGTGAAAAGAGATTGAAAAACTGAAGGAAGGTGCAAACCCTAGCAAACCCTAATTCTACCAGCTAGTCCTACTGATGCAACGAAGAGAATGAAAACTACTGAAAGAGATGCCATTACTTCTATGAAGGTAAAATACATGTGTCTAGACTACCTCTATCTGAAGAAAACATCTTTTGGTATTTTTGATTAAGTCGTCAGTTTCATCATGCATATGCTTTCACTGTTCTTGACTGTGCAGGGTGGATCAATGAGAAGAAATGCTTGGAAGAGGTCGAGAAGGTTCAGAGAGGGTCTAAGGAATCCCTAACACCCTTCCAGAGAGTTTCACAAAATTTGGCTATCAAGAAACCTCATTTGTGAGCTTCTACAGGAAGTCTGCAGGGGTTTTACAGGATGTTCAAGAATTTCTAGAGGATGTTCAGAAATTTCTACAGGATGTTTAAAAATGGGATTTTGGAGGATGGGTGAGTGAGGGAAGATGAAGGAATGGATGTGGAGGTAGGATATGGGTCTGAAGTGGCCCAGGGACTAGTGGATGGAGTGGTGAGAAGGTGGAGATGACTGAATTGGCTCAAAGAAGGCTGAAATAATGGTTGCACAAAAAGGGTAGGGTTACGTGGGCAAGAGGACAATTGTGAGACGAGGAACCTAGTTAGGAGATGGCTCTGATGAAGCTTGGGTGCATGAAAGAGTGGTGGAGATGCTCTGCACTGTGTACTTTCAACTGAACCAATAAAGTCTTGCAAGTAATCAAAGTCCTAGCTAAACTAATCTAGCTAACAATAAAGTGAATGAACAACAACTTTATTTGAAAGAGAACCATATATATCAACTATGCAATGAAACATTTCAGAGATCAAAACACATAACCAACTTCTGCAAATGAAAACAGTACACTAATGATTGCACGGCAAAGCAAACTAGTGTTTTTGTTTGGGACAGCATTGTCACTTCAATTCCAGCCCCTGATCCAATGAGGAAGAGGTGAAACCAAAAGCGTTTGTTGGCCCTTTTCTGGAGCTTTTTTCTCGTTATTATCCTACCAATCTATTCTAAACATCTGAAGCAATTCTATTCATAAACAGTGACCTAGTTAATCAACACAACTTAATCTGCCTAACAGAAATACGTTTGCAAATGCATAAAAGGAAAACAACGATGCATAAAGGAAAGATAACAATACATAAAGGAGGACCTAGGCTCTCAGGTTGGGCCGAACCCTGAGAACTACGACTCCTATAGAAAACTCAAAGTTGATATAAAATAGGAGTGCTTATCATTATCAAAAAATAGTCATCAGTCAACAGTTATGCCAAAATGGCTACAGGAAAACGAGCTGAAGGTGACAACACTGTAGTGCAAAAAAATGCAATGGTTTCAAAAGTCCCTTACGAAGGCTAAGGCCTTATCATTTATACACCATGAGGGCCCTAGCAGGCCTCCTAAATCTGGGGGACTTGGCTGTCCAAACTGTTAGTAGATAGTCCCTTTTCCAAAATCTGCTTGGCTGCCTTCAAGATCCGTTTTTGGTGGCCTGTGAGCTCGGAGTTGGGGGTGGAGATCCCGAGGAAGGGATATTTAATGTCATAGACAACCCCCCTACGAATCCTCACCTCAAGCTTGGTTGTCATCTAGCCCATGATTGCTCGGTTTTGCTCCAACATGTGTCAAAAAACCTTAAATAAGCACATGTTAGCCACCTAGGAAGAGTGACCACCCTTATTCGTACAAATGACATAAACATACTAAAAAATAATGCATAATCTATGAAAAGTGGAGGATTGAACAAGGACTGAACAAGGATAATTAGGAAAAATGAGCCCAATAAGTTACCCAATTTGGGGCTCATCATCACCCCCCTGCTAAATGGGTTGCTCATCCTCTAAGCAACTAGTCCAGCTCCTCGTCCTTAATTGCTTTGATCGCCTCCCTCACATCCGAGGCTTCTGAAGTAATATCCTCCTCACTGTCATGGAATCCGGCCTTCCTTTCCACCTCTTCCCACTGCTTATGCTCTTCTTCTTTTGTGCCTCCTTCTAACAACCCCAAAAGCAAAGGTGGACTTAACTTGAGGCCTATCCAACTGGCCTAGAGGTTCTGCATAGACTTTTTGTAGAGAGGCACCCATGCCAACGCCTCCCTCATTCTAGTTGGAGTGTGGTATTCCCTGATTTTGAGGTTGTGGGACAATGTGTTCCACCTATAGGTGCAAGCATGAACACAATTTCCCCCCAATAGTCACTCCATATCCTCAAAGTGTGATATGGCCTGAGCCTGCTGATCCATGTACTCTAACAGAGCCTGAGAGTCGGTTGCTAGGTGCTGGTGGGCGAATATCAATGCTGTGGGGTCCCTTGGCTCTACTCTAATCAGCAGTAGTTCCTGTAGTTCTCGGTCCATGACATTTCTTACCTCTGCCTCTCTCTTTTCTTCGTGGTTTAGCCATGAGGTCATTGCCATCAGATGCATGTAGCCTACTGCTGTGTTGGGGTCCCACGAGGTTATGTTTGGAAGGGCCAAATTATGAAGGTAGAACTCTGATAGCTTGGCTGTCTTCTTACGAACTGTTGTTACATAAATACATGAACTATTGGGGGTTTTGGATTTGCGTGATACCCCTCTATGCAAACGTGTTGATTTGGAATTGTAGCCACTGATCCCTGAGGTATAAGCCATAGGATTTGGCTGGCTACCTACATTGCAGAGCTTCCATTGCCCAACTGGCCATGCAGACCAGTTGTGCCTCCTTTTCTTGTATCTGTTGTTTTAGAGATTGTATCTCTAGGCCTACTTGCAATTCCCTTTCCTGTAGTTGCCGGTTTAGTGCCTCAAGTTCAGCTTGCATTCCTTCTTTTCCCTGAGGCTCTTATGTGGTGTCCTTGGCTATCGTGTCCTCTTCTTTCCTCTGTCCTTGTAGTTGTAGCTGCTATCTAAGCATCTCATTCTCTTCTCGTAGCTTGGCCTGTTGGAAGTTCTCCACATGTCGTACCCTTGCCAACTCTCTTTGGGTCTCCTTGAGATTTTCGTCTAGAGGGCCTATATCTGCCACCCCCTTGGATTTAGTAATCTTCATCCAAGTGTGGGTCCATACTCTTTCTTCCTCTAGTGCTAGGAAAAGTGGCACTGTAAATTTTTGAGGAATGATTTTCCCGGCCTCTGAGAAGTTATAATAAGAGCCCAGGCTGGGCTGGGGGCTTGGTTCCATAATGGTATCAACCTTCTCTTCCTCCTGTGATGACTTGGCTCCTGTTTCCTCCATCTATTCAGTCTCTTTTAGCCTAGCCAAAGTTTCCTGTAGAGAAGCCTCGGCATCCTGTAGAGAGGACTCCGAGTTCAATTTCTCCATCCTTTCCTTCCATGTGTATGTCTTCGGACTTCCCTGCTCATAAGTGATGGATGCCTTGGAGGGGGACCTCTCCTTTGGTGTGGTAGGGGTGTCTACAATTGTGATTGGCTCTTTTGATGGAGGCTGGGGTCTGCCAATCTTAATCCTCACACTCCTTCTTGCCTTAAAATACAGGGGAGGCTCGCTCTTTCACTTTTCCTTCTGCTTGGGAGATGTGCTTAGGGTGGCCAGCACAGCTGCTGGCTCCCTAGCTAGAATCTCGATCGATTTCTCCTTCTGCTACCCTTTCCCCAAACTTCCTGTAGAAAGTCCTGTAATGGTCGTTTTCTGGCTTCCTGTAGAAGCAAGTTTTGGATTTCCTGTAGAAATGGCCTTCTGGCTTCCTGTAGAAACAGTTGGCACTATTTTAGCTTGCTTGGCTGGGGGTGATTTTTCCTTTAGCTTGGTTGTGGCTGCCTTAGGTGTGCCTTCACTTGCTTGGACTTTCTCAGTCCTTTCTGCTCTGCTCTGCAGTCTTTTCTCCTTGGGTGTTTGTGTCGTTTTACCACCCACTATTTTGGCCTCAGCAGCTTGGCCTTTTTCTCGTGTCTCTTTCTGTTCTTTCTTTGGTGGTTTTCCCGAGGTTTCTTGTCCTTTAGCTTTATTTTCTACCTTACTGTGCTCCTTCTCCTTGCTACTGGAGGAAGTGAGCTCCTCGGACAAAATTCAGATGTCATCATCCTTAGACATATTTTGAAAAATTTCCCAGGAGAGAGGGACAGTGTAGGTATGGAGTGCATCTTCCACGAGGAGCTTGATAAGCCCATGATGGGCCAGCTGGTTTGGTGTCCCTTCCCTCAGCTTTGTGGCACACTCAATCAAGGATTGTAGGAGGAAGTAGGGAATGCTCAATTTTTGTTCTGTGGGCAGATCTATTTGGTGCCTAAGTTCAGTTAGAAAACGGAAATGATAGCCATATACGATGCTGAACTGCCCCTCATAGGTAATATACTTCATAATTTGGAGGCTGACTTCACTCCAAAATGGTTGTAGGCTAGTTCTTCGGACCCCATTCTTATCATCTGAAAACTGTTCCTCTGGTAAGAAGAACTCCTTTTTAGCCTTTTGGCCCAATTTCCTCTCCTCTTTATCCCAGGGTACCCCCATCGGTAGATCAGTGACTCTGCTAACGAGCTGTGGGGTGAGTCTTAGGGTCAATCCTCTGAAGTTGACAGTGGCTAATGTCTTTGATTTCAGCTTCAGGGACCTTAGGAATTCCTCTGTGATTTCATCATCGTGACCTTGAAGTTTGTCACAGAATGTCATCTAGTGTGCATGGGAAAATAAGTCTACCACCTCAGGGGTTTCTCGTAGTTTCTTGGAGTCCGAGGGTTCCTTTCTAATAAACCCTCCTGGCATGGTGAAAAATACTCTGTTTTTGCTTGCACTCTGAGTAGAAAGGGAATTATAGGTGTGTTTCCTTCTCAGAATGTTGAAAATGGTATCTACAGGCCTCTTCGTATCAATTCCTCTATTTTGGAACTTGACTTCTCGTGTACAGAAGGATGACTCGGGATTTCTCTAAACAGAGTGCATAGCTATGTTTCGAACATACACACAATCATGTAAAATTCACATTTTTTTCACCGGTTAGCCTTGACAGTGTCTCAACTTTTCTACAAGAGGAATTTAACTCAGGACTCGTGGAGAAAATCTTGGACGCAAACCACAAAGACAATTTCATGCAACCATAAGTAAACTGCTTTTGGATTCACAGACAGATTTGCTTTTAAATTTTTTCTACCCCCAACACGTTGAATTCACCACCTTTTGAACTATTTTGCATGGGAATGGTGTGTTCGGGACCTACCTCTCTGAGACGTGCCACCCTCGATGTAAACAGTCCAAGCTTCTTCATAATGTCGGGTTTCCTATAGCACACCTTCCTGTAGAAAGCTTTTCTGGCTTCTAGAGGACATCATGGTGGTTCTGGACGAGTCTGAGTTGCGGAAGGATGTTGGAACAGACCGAGAAGCTCGGGCTAACAACTTGCAAAGGAGGAGGACGCGTACTTGGCAGCAAAAACGGTTGCAAGTGCGAATGGCAGCAGTTTACCATGAGTTATTCGACCGACCAATTTGAATTATTGCGGAATTTATGGTGCAGGGGTGAGCTGTCTAGGTCGATCCGTTGGCCGACGTCACAGCCATCATTCCTCGGCGTGTCTCTGACCATCGAATCCTTCCCTCTGCATTCACTGTCGCCATTTTTGTCACATTGTTGATTCTCCCCGACTGGACACTTCCCACGTGTCAACTACCCATCTTTTTGGCATAACCAAGATCATTCGGATCCTACGAGGCCATCCGACTGGCTGTGGGTGGCCAGTTGAATGGCCACCAAACTTGTTCAATCCACCCATTCTCACATTCATGCAAATTTTAGAGTATAGTTCATGCAATTCGACGAATAAGGTTAGGCACTTACCTGTGCGGCCGTGGATGTGTTTTGCAGGCTTCGAGATGAGGAATGCTGGATTTGCTTCCTGTTTCTTCGTGCACAGGTGTTGGAGCTCCTCTTCCATTAGCTGATGCTAGATACAAGACCTCGTGACCCGACTCTCTGGTGGTGAACGCTGCATGCACCGGGTTCATTTGATGTGAGCTGCTGGTGTCTCCATGGTATGTGCTCCAGCCAGATCAGCTGCTACAAGATTCCTGTAAGACATCCTGTAGCCGTTTCTCCTCCTGGGGTGCATGCTGAAAAAAACAAAGTTGCGTTCACGGATGAAGGGTCCTGATGGAGCCTTGATAGGTAAAGTGTGCGAGCCTCTGCATGCTTTATTTTTCACTTGAAAAAACAAATTTTGATCTGAGAAAACAGGATTCTGGTATGACTGTGTAGGTATATTCAACTAGATGGTGGAAATGGTGGTGGAAGGAGATGAAACAAGTGGAGGATGGAAGAAAAGAGTGGTTTCATGCCTCCTCAATAGACTTCAAGTTTCAAATCCCTCTCCATAATCGATTCTGGCCTACCCAAAGGCTCTACAGGATGTTTCCTGTAGAAATGCAGAACTTCCTGTACAAAGTCCTGTAGCTTCCTATAGAAGGTTGAACCACGGCCAGATTGTGTCCGAATCCTTAAAAAAATGAGTGTTCATGGAGGGAGTGTATGTGAGGATGCCTGGTAACTTGGTAGGGACCCCTGTCCTTGTGTTGGGAGGCCTCCTTTCTGCATTGTGTTCCTGCAACCTGCAACAATTTCCAGGGATTAAACTTGTTTTTTTTCTCTGTTTCTTCCATCTTTTTCTTTTTCTTTTTTCTCTATTTCTTTTTCTCTTTTTTTTTTTTTTTAAAGAGACAGTAGGGGTGCCTCAATGAGGTTTTCACCCCTACTATCTGCCTTGGGCACCTCAGAGAGGTTTTCGCCCAAGGGTCTTTTTATTCAAATTCTTTATTTTCAGAGAGACAGGAGGGGCGCCTCAATGAGGTTTTCACCCCTACCATCTGCCTTGGCGCCTCAGAGAGGTTTTCACCCAAGGGTATTTTTTATTGTATTTTTTTTTTTTTTTTATATGATGATGCTCAAGGTGTGGCCAAAACAGAGGCAGAACCCTTCTCTATTACCAACACTGATTTTTCCACAGTTTCGATGAACTCCTACCTCAAAAGAGGTTTCCTGTAGATCTTTAGTCGATGCCCATTGACGAGCATGGGGATGGCTTCTTCATCAATGGTCAGGATAAGGACGGAACCATTTTCATTGCAATTCTCCACTACATATGGTCCTAGCCATCTTGTCCTCAGCTTCCCTTTGAAATCCTTATGTCTGAAATCATACATCAGTGCCCAATCTCCCGGCTGGAATTGTTTGTCATTAAGGTGCCGGTCATGCCATATCTTCCTCTGAATTTGAACCACTTCTGAGTGGAGGAGGGCTTGCATTCGATGTTCATCTAACCCATTTAGCTACAATAACCTTTCTCATTGAGCATGGTTAAGATCTAGGTGCAGCTGAGCTATCATCCTCAATGTGTTGTACTCGAACTCGATTGACAACAAAGCTCTCTTCCCATAGACCAGCTCATAAGGTTTGAAACTGGTTGTGGTCTTCCAAGTGGTGTTGTAGGCCCAAGTGGCCTCAACCAGGCAATCTTCCCAATCCTTTCTACTACTGCTCACCACCTTAGTCAAAATCCCTTCTAATGCTCTATTAGTGACTTCCACCTGCCCATTTGCTTGAGGATGATATGGGGTGGAAGTCCT
>APFE031119249.1:8620-30163 GCA_000404065.3 Pinus taeda | reverse complement strand
AACAATTGGAGACAATAACCAGGGTAAGGGAGAAATTGCAGGATATAGTAAAAGATCAGAGCATAACTATTCAAAGTCTTGAATCAAAGATCTTCTCTCTAAAAGAAGATCTTGAAAAATCAAAGGAGCAGAACATAGAAGCTCTTGAACATGAAGTGATCAAATTGAAGCAACAAGTGGAAGAAGGAAGAAAAGCTGAAGAAGACCTAAGGAACCAGTATCTAAAAAAGGAAGAACAACATCAGGTTGAGGTAAATATCTTAAAAGCTAAATTAGAAGAAAAGGATAAATTGTTGCGATTTCAAGATAGTACTAAGATTTTGGATGACATTCTTGGTAGTCAAAGATCCCCTAGTATCAAGACTGGTCTTGGATTTCATGAATCTGTTGAAGGTGAATCCAGTTCACAAGGTGAGGCAAGGAACTCCAAAGAGAAATCTAAAATGATCAACAAGGAGTTGAGAAGTCGTCCCCATCAACAATCAAGGAACGAGTTTTTTACTCCTCCACTGAATAATGTTGAATGCTATGTATGTCATAATCTTGGACATGTTGCAACCAGATGTCGAAGTAGAATGGTTCAAGATCATCACAAAAGATCATCACATCCTAGGTACTTTAGAGGATATTGCTTTGCCTGCAATGCATATGGACACAAAGCAATTGATTGCAATAGAAGGAACATGAAATGTGTAAGATGTTATTCATGCAACAAACTTGGACATAAAGCATGGGAATGCAAGAGCAAATTTCAAAGTTCAAAACAAGAGGACCATACATCATCATAGTTTCAGAAGACAGAATTAGAGACAGAAAGGTGTGACATAACTCAGTTAGCTGACATAACAGACACAGGGGATACTGAAAGTGAAGAAATTTAGTATTCCATCTTGCATACGCTGATATAATGAAGATAAGTCGCGTATATACGTGAGTTACAGGCTGCAGAGTCGCGTATATGGAGATCAGGAGAAAGGGCAGCAGAACAGACTCAGGGAAAGGTTTGGTCATGATAAGAGATGGTTGGCACTGGCTCAGGGGGAGCATATACTTCAAACAATGCATTGTTTGCATTGTGTTTAGAAGTTGGTGATGATGCTTATGTAGCTAAATGATACATCCTGTTGGTTGATCAAAGGAATGGTATTGCAGGTTTAGATGCCAATGCTTATGGTGCAGATCATATATGACGAATGATAGTCATGATTTTGACTGAAGTGTTGGTCCTAAATCTTTCATTTGCTCAGGGGGAGCATGGATGGATTGATACATCTTGGCATAGATAAAGGGGGAGCTCATTTAGATATTTCAGCAGGTACTCAGGGGGAGTATGGACAACAGTAGGTATACCAAGGAAGAGAATATCTTGTTCCGCCCTTTGCCCTTGATGTCAAAGGGGGAGAGTGACTTGGTGTGGTGGTTGCCATCAAGTCCAAAGGGGGAGATTGTTGGCATTATGATTCAGGTGTTGTCCTTGATGGAAACTCACTCAGAGGAATGATACAGGTGATGGCAACTCACTCAGAGGACAGATCATAGTGCAGCAGGTAAATAGAGAGATATACGCAGGTTGACCATGAAGAAAGTGCGTATATACGCGGGTTAGCGAAGCAGAAGGAGCGTATGCGTATGCACACACTTCCAGGCATGGAAAAGCGTGTACATGTGGGAAAACATACTTTTGGTCCGTGGCGGTTAGTCCTTGGAACTTGAACCTATGGTTTTGGACCATGGTACCTTGTCAGACGTGTTGATCCCTAGTATTGAGTTGATGGTATTGGTTTGTTATGGTTTTGGACCATGGTATTGAGCAAGGCCTAAGACTATAAAAGGAGAAGAAGATCATTAGGCAATGAGTAGAGCAAGGAATGAATGTTTGACGAAGTGCGAAGATCTAGTATTGCTGGTTATCAGTTTGTGCTGCTTGGATTGGGTTGATATAACAGTGAAGGTACAAGTAATTGTCTTTGGATCTGTACGCGGGTTGTATGAGGTGAAAGCGCGTATACACGCTGTTTTGGTATAGTGAAGTAGCGTATGCATTATGAGATTTGGTATTTCAGGTTGCTGTTGATTCTACTGGTTGTTGCAGAGTTCTGGGCTCTTGTTTGCATTCTGTGTTTTTGGTGACAGGGTTTCAGTGATTCAGTATTGGGTGATTTAGAGATTTGTGATGCAAGTATAAGTGGATGATTGTATTTCAGCAGTGATTGTTTTGTACTTATGGATCCAGTCTGAAAATTGATGAAACGTGGTCCTTGAAGAAAAGAAGGTTGCAGCCTTCTGTAGGTCAGCACCTACGTAGTAGTATATCTGCTAGTACAAGAGCTAAGTGGGTTGTAGCTCCCTTCCAGAAGTAACTGGAAAATGAGAGAGGGTTGTAGCCCTCTGCAGGTTGTAGCTTGTGTGCTGGTAAAGGATTGGACTAGTACATTGTAAAAGAAGTTTCTTATTAAAGGAAGAAAGAGACGAATTGTAGCAGGTGGTTTTCACCCACATTGGGTTTCCACCTTATATCATGGTGTTCATGTGTGCTTCTTATGTGTGATGATCTGTACTGTTTTACTACACCTGTTTACTGTTAATGTGGTTAATAATTTTCTTATGCATTTACTGAAGATAAGCTAACTGAATCCTAAGATTGCTGCATATATGCTTGTTGCATTTAATACAGTCGCGTATATACGCGTATACCCTTAACTGAAGTCGCGTATATGAATCTGAGTGTGAAAATGAAAAAGTATCTGATTTCCTAATACTAATTCAACCCCCCCTCTCAGTATTATTTCCAACAATTGGTATCAGAGAAGGTCCTTTTGAAGAAGCTTGATCGCCTGAAGGAAAAGATCCATCGGAATGGCTAATCCAGAAAAAGAGGCACATATCAGGCCACCAGTCTTTGATGGGAGCAACTTTACCCACTGGAAGATAAGAACCACAGCATATCTACAATCACTTGGAGCAGAGGTTTTGGGAATCGTAGAAAGTGGATACAATTTCCCATCAGCGGTTCCTACAGATGCAGTCGAGAAAAATCAATATGAGCTCAATGCTAAAGCTGTTACTGTCTTATTGGGGAGTTTGACACAATCAAAATTTATGAAGATCATGCATTTCAAATCAGCTAAGGAAATATGGGACAAAATCGTTCTAAGCTGCGAAGGAGATGAACAGGTAAAAAGAGCAAAGCTTCAAACTCTTAGAATCCGGTATGAAAATCTTAAGATGCATAGTAATGAAAGCATAGCTAATTACTTCTTGCGAATGGATGAGATTGTAAATTGTACGAGAGATTTGGGTGAAGAATTTAAGGAAGTTGTCTTAGTTGAAAAGGTTTTGAGATCCCTATCTGCTAAATTTGATTCCAAAGTGTCTGCCATAGAAGAAAAGGAGAATCTGCAGAAAATCACCATGTCACAGCTTCACGGAATCTTAACTGCTTTTGAGATGCGAAAAGAGGGACCATCAGAAGCTGCATTCGAAGCATCAGGATACACGTCAGACGAAGAAGAGGAGGTAAATTTTGTCAAGAATCTTGAACGGGAAACTGGACATTTCAAAGGTAAGCTACCTTTCAAATGCTTTTCATGTGGTAGAGTTGGTCAATATGCTGCTAGATGCCCTCATAACAAAGGAAAGATGTCAGAAGAAGGTAATAGAAGCTATTATACCCATGTTAAAAGTAATGACTCATTCAATGGTAGCGAAGACATTAGAAGTCTCATGGCATATGATAAGAAGAATGCAGAAACAGAAGAAGTTACCAAATTAAATGAAAAATTGGAGACAGTAACCAGGGTAAGGGAGAAATTGCAGGATATAGTAAAAGATCAGAGCATAACAATTCAGAGTCTTGAATCAAAGATCTTTTCTCTAAAAGAAGATCTTGAAAAATCAAAGGAGCAGAACATAGAAGCTCTTGAACATGAAGTGATCAAATTGAAGCAACAAGTGGAAGAAGGAAGAAAAGTTGAAGAAGACCTAAGGAACCAGTATCTGAAAAAGGAAGAACAACATCAGGTTGAGGTAAATATCTTAAAAGGTAAATTAGAAGAAAAGGATAAATTGTTGCGATTTCAAGATAGTACTAAGATTTTGGATGACATTCTTGGTAGTCAAATATCCCCTAGTATCAAGACTGGTCTTGGCTTTCATGAATCTGTTGAAGGTGAATCTAGTTCACAAGGTGAGGCAAGGAACTCCAAAGAGAAATCTAAAATGATCAACAAGGAGTTGAGAGGTCATCCCCATCAACAATCAAGGAACGATATTCTTCAAAGGAAATATTTTACTCCTCCACTGAATAATATTGAATGCTATGTATGTCATAATCTTGGACATGTTGCAGCGAGATGTAGAAGTAGAATGGTTCAAGATCATCACAAAAGATCATCACATCCTAGGTACTTCAGAGGATATTGCTTTACCTACAATGCATATGGACACAAAGCAATTGATTGCAATAGAAGGAACATGAAATATGTAAGATGTTATTCATGCAACAAACTTGGACATAAAGCAAGGGAATGCAAGAGCAAATTTCAAAGTTCAAAACAAGAGGACCATACATCATCACAGTTTCAGAAGACAGAATTAGAGACAGAAAGGTGTGACATAACTCAGTTAGCTGACATAACAGACACAGGGGATACTGAAAGTGAAGAAATTCAGTATTCCATCTTGCATACGCTGATATAATGAAGATAAGTCGCGTATATACGCGAGTTACAGGCTGCAGAGTCGCGTATATGGAGATCAGGAGAAAGGGCAGCAGAACAGACTTAGGGAAAGGTTCGGTCATGATAAGAGATGGTTGGCACTGGCTCAGGGGGAGCATATACTTAAAACAATGCATTGTTGGCATTGTGTTTAGAAGTTGGTGATGATGCTTATGTAGCTAAATGATACATCCTGTTGGTTGATCAAAGGAATGGTATTGCAGGTTTAGATGTTGATGTTTATGGTGTAAATCATATATGATGAATGATAGTCATGATTTTGAATGAAGTGCTAGTCCTAAATCTTTCATTTGCTGAGGGGGAGCATGGATGGATTGATACATCTTGGCATAGACAAAGGGGGATCTCATTAAGAGATTTCAGCAGGTACTCAGGGGGAGTATGGACAGCAGAAGGTATACCAAGGAAGAGAATATCTTGGTCCGCCCTTTGCCCTTGATGTCAAAGGGGGAGAGTGACTTGGTGTGGTAGTTGCCATCAAGGCCAAAGGGAGAGATTGTTGGCATTATGATTCAGGTGTTGTCCTTGATGGCAACTCACTTAGAGGAATGATACAGGTGATGGCAACTCACTCAGAGGACAGATCATAGTGCAGCAGGTAAATAGAGAGATATACGCAGGTTGACCGTGAAGAAAGTGCGTATATAGGCAGGTTAGCGAAGCAGAAGGAGTGTACGCGTATACACATGGGTTAATAAGAGTAAAGGCGCGTACATGTTGGAAATCATGGTTTTGGTCTGTGGTATTTGGTACATAGTATTTGGTCCAAAGTGACAACCCCAAGTATTGAGTTCATGGTATTGTTTCTGCATGGTTTTGGACCATGGTATTGAGAGAAGCCTAACCTATATAAGGAGAAGATCATTAGGCAAAAAGGGGTGAGCAAGGAATGAATGTCTGACGAAGTGCGAAGATCTAGTATTGCTGGTTATCGGTTTGTGCTGCTTGGATTGGGTTGATATAATAGTGAAGGTACAAGTAATTATCTTTAGATCTGTACGCGGGTTGTATGAGGTGAAAGCGCGTATACACGTGGTTTTGGTATAGTAAAGTAGCGTATGCTTTATGAGATTTGGTATTTCAGGTTGTTGTTGATTCTACTAGTTGTTGCAGAGTTCTGGGCTCTGGTTCGCGTTCTGTGTTTTTCATGACAGGGTTTCAGTGATTCAGTATTGGGTGATTTAGAGATTTATGATGCAAGTATAAGTGGATGATTATATTGCAGCAGTGATTGTTTTGTACTTATGGATCCAGTCTGAAAATTGATGAAACGTGGTCCCTGAAGAAAAGAAGGATGCAGCCTTTTGTAGGTCAGCACCTACGTACTAGTATATCCGCTAGTACAAGAGCTAAGGGGGTTGTATCTCCCTTCCATAAGTAACTGGAAAACGAGAGAGGGTTGTAGCCCTCTGCAGGTTGTAGCCTACGTGCTGGTAAAGGACTGCACCAGTACATTGTAAAAGAAGTTTCTTATTAAAGGAAGAAAGAGACGAATTGCAGCAGGTGGTTTTCACCCACATTGGGTTTCCACCTTATATCATGGTGTTCATGTGTGCTTCTTATGTGTGATGATCTGTACTGTTTTACTACACCTGTTTACTGTTAATGTGGTTAATAATGTTCTGATGCATTTATTGAAGATAAGCTAACTGAATCATAAGATTGCTGCATATACACTTGTTGCATTTAATACAGTCGCGTATATACGTGTATACCCTTAACTGAAGTCGCATATATGAATCTGAGTGTGAAAATGAAAAAGTATCTGATTTGATAATACTGATTCACCCCCCCCTCTCAGTATTATTTCCAACAAGTTCATCATAATAGATATGATAAAATTATATTCAACACCTGAAACTCTACACTATTACAATTTTATTTCTTTTAGATTTCTGGATCTATAGTTTATTATTAATAGTGTATGCATGTGAATTAAATTTAAGTAAAAAGCATATAAAAAATGAAATAAAAATATCTCACAAACTTTTGACATAATATATGATCTTGGAAACCCTTTCAGGCAAAAAACTCGGCTAGAAGGTGAGGTCACTCCACTCTCTTTCTCTAAATGGAAATATGGATACAAGTACAAAGAAGTATGGCATGTGGCCCATGGGATACTAAAATGCACAAATCCTCCCTATGTTCTCTATCTCCTATCCATATTGGCTAGTTTTTCTAAAATATGGAACAAATGCACTTGAATGAATGGAACACCTTTTCCTCGTACTGGTCTGGTTATAACAAAACCTGATAGCCTACTAGTGGTTAGGTTTGACTACCTCAAACTTAAACAAAGTTACAATATAGAATATCCTAGGGTCTTCTTCGTCATAATCATGTGGCTATCCCATTTTTCATGAATAATGGGGGTTGATGTGGAATCCTCTCAAATTATGGTGGTAAAAATAGAAAGGTTGACTTTTGAGTGGCATAGCTTTCGCATACAGACTTTGATTGACACAATTATTGCATCATAGAAAAGGTATTTATGTGTGGAACAGGAAACAAATGTGTAAATTTTTACCCCCAAAAAACATTTCTTGATGCCTCAAAACACTTGTGGAAGGTTTGAGACTCCAATTTTCCAAACTGGGCCCCACCAGTAAAAAGGGTCAGGTGAGTTGATTCCTCCACTTTTTTCCACTCTAAAAGCATCGATGTGGATTCCAAACAATATAATGATCCCATACAGATCACACCTCCTCATTTTGGGATGCTTTTGGTCCCTAAAAACTTCTATTGAATGAGGTGAGTAAAGTTTTCCTCAACCTTCTCTCAGGTGTACCATTTAGCTTTTGCCTAGAAGTTTTCCTTTCAACCAAATCTACCAATAGTCATGCAACCCTTGTCTTATAGTTCTAGACCTATTCTATAAAAATATATCTTATGTCAAATTTTCTTGAACATCTAGTGCCAAATTCTCCACAAAAAGTAGGATGTGTTCCTCTTCTTGATCTAACATGGAAGGCTCATAGAGTTTTAGAGTCTCTACATTTACAATTGAGAAAATGTGCATATATGGTGGTAAACTGAGTCGATAATCATTGTGGTCTCCAACATCTTCCAGTATCTTGAAGGTTACATACCGCAAAGCCTTGATTTTCTAACCAGGCCCTATAGCCTCTCCTTATTCAATCGTAGTGATACTCTATCTCCCACATTGAATGATTTCTCTATTCTTTGTTGATCGTGCATGGCATTATATTTCTATTGTGACTTCCACAATGTCCCTTGTACCTATAAATGGGTCTACCTGATCTTCTCTATAATTTTTTCAATCCTCAAGGCATCTTTTGTAAGGATTTTCCTCACCCTCCTTTCTTCCCATATGCAATGTCCAAAGGTGAAGGTGGAAAATATATATATAAAAAAAAAAAAAAAAAACAAATTTCAAATGGGGAATTTCTAGTAGAAGTGTGGACTGCTCTATTATAATAAGTTTGTATATATACTAGATTTTCATCCCAGGTCTTTGAATTCTTTTGTTATATCCCCTTATTAATTGTACCAAAGTCCTGTTGACTACTTCAGTCTGCTCATTTTTCTATGGATGGAACGTTGTAGACCTCTTCAACTTTGTGTCCATCTTCTCCCACAATGTAGTCCAAAATGTACTAATAAATCTTGTGTCCCTATCTAAAATGATGGTCCTTGGTATCCCAAAGTGCACCTAGACCTATCCAAAGAACAAGTTCACTATGTCTTTCCCACTAATGATATTTTTACAGGGCATAAGAACACATCTTGCTGAACTTGTCAATTAACATGAACAGGTAGTCATGTCCCTTCCTCGCATTTGGTAAACCTCCCACAAAGTCCATGGAAATTCTTTCCCAAAGATGAGTGGGTACAGGTAAGGGATGATATAGACATTGTTTCCTATTGTTAGGATTTTTGGTACAACAAACATGAATCCTCTTATGAACCTATCTACATTCTCTTGCATCTTAGGCCAATACACATACTTCAACAAGTTGGCCATTATCTTCCCTACACCAAAGTTCCCTACAACCTTAGAGGTTTTAGCCTCTCTAACCAACTATAATCACTCACATTTAGGAATGCATAGCTTATCAATCATGTACAGTGACCCATCTTGGAGATGGTAGTAAATGGTGTTATTGCCATTGTACACATTTCTTTGACTCTACAACTGTTGAAACACCTACCTAAAGTCTTCATCCTATAAATATGCCTCTATGTATGGATCATGGGTGAATGGATCCATTTGCATAAGAGTCTCCAAATTTGTGATATTTGATCTCTATGGTCTTAAAATCATGTCGGCCAACTTGTTTGTACTATCCTTCTTTTACTTAATCACTAAATGAAACTTCTATAGAAACACCATCCACTTGTTATGCCTAGTCTGATATAGCTTACTTTGGGCCTGCAAGTACTATACTGGTTGGTGATTTGTGTGGATTATTGTGTCCTTTTATTTTCGATAGTTCTTCCATTTCTTCACATCTTTCACTGGGGCATATAAAACCTTGTCATAGGTAGGGTAGTTAAGAACTACGCACTAAAATACTTTAGAATCGTTGCATTTAGGCGTTCCTCCCTGCATTAAGACTGCTCCCATTACATACCCACTTGCATCTTTCTCCACCTCAAATGTTTGCTACAAGTTTGGTAATGCGAGAACTGGTGCTTCACTGATCTTCTTCTTTGGCTCCTAAAAGGCCCTTTTTTCGTCCTTTCCCCGATGGATATTCTTTCCACTTTTTGTTATGGTGGGGAGCATTGTTTCTACTATTGGAAACAAGGTTATGAATTTCCTCAGGTACTGTGTTTCCCCCAAAAAAACTCCTAATCTTAGAAACATTAGTAGGGACACGTCATTTCATGATGACCTCCATCTTGGCAGGATATATCTTCAACTCTCCTTCACCTATCACATAGCCCAAATACACCAAATATTATTGTGCAAACCCACACTTCTTGATATTTTCTAGTAGTTGAAGCTTCTTTAATGTCTCCATCACCTACATTAAATGTGATATGTGCTCCTCCCAGGTAGCACTACATACCTGTATATAATCCAAAGAGACAATAACAAATGAATCTATAAAATGGAACAATACATCATTCATTAATCTCCTAAACATAGCTGGTGCATTACATATGCCAAATCGCATGACTAACGAATCATAAAAATATCAAATATTTCCTAGTTTTGATGGTGGTCTTCCAAGGTTCTTCTTCTCTGAATGAAACATGATGATATCCAGACTTTATATATAGTTTGGTGAAGTATTTTTCTTTCTATGAATAATCTAGTAGATCATCTATCCTAGGTAGGGGTACCTTTTCTTGAGTGTGATCCTATTCAACATTTGTAATCTATACACATCAGTGAAGTCCCATTTTTCTTTGGCACAATGATGATGGGTGACCCACATGGTGATGTACTCAGTCGAATGACACCCTATTCTAGTAACTTCTGCAACTATTTATTCACCTCGCTTTCTTCTATAAAAAATCCTTGTACAACCAATATTTGGCAATGAGGAGTCTAATAATAGGTGGATCTCATGCTCCACTTCCCTATTATGTGGTAATACTTTGAGCTCCCCGAACACATCCTTGTATACCTTTAGAAACACTTCCACTTGTTGTGTCGGTTTCTTAATACACCCCTATAGGGATACCTTACCTCTTACTGATTCTTCTACATATTAAGTTTCTCTAAAAAACAATAAAACCTACTTCTTACTGGAACTGATCAATTTCTTAGCTTGGTTGGAAGAAACCAACAAAATTTTTGACTTGCCTCTGTGCACATTTATGGTGAATAATTTTCCATCCTTGATGAGCCGATACTGGTGATTGGTCCCATCAATAGGTCTATTATAAGGCCATTTTTCCATCCTCCAGCCTATAAATTCTTCTTCTATCACATTAATTAACATTTCTTTGGCCATAATGTGCTTAGTAGGAAGACTAAAGGGTGTTTGTCATACTATGTGGCATAATTTGGATAATGTGCAGGAAAAAGAGTAGTTTTGATTGAATTTACTATGCATAAGAATGATGGATGAATAAAGAGGAGATATAGGAGGCTTGTCCCCTACATTTAAATTCTTCTTCAACTCCACTCGATCCCTAGAATCACTCATCAACAACTCGATGTCTACTGGAAGCTAATGAACTCGAGTAATTGCAAGGATCTAGGGGAGATATATCAAATTTTCTCGAGATATTGGAGGGAACAAATCCCCTTTCCAAGGAGGATACCCCTCAGAGATCTTTGTATAAATAAACAAGCCCAAGGGCTCACTAGGATTCAAACTTTTGGGGTAAGGAGAGCTACTAAGAGCCAAGTGCTTAAGACTGTCATTTCCATTTTTGTTTGCATGATGTATTTGATCTCCATTTTATGTTAACGAAATTCCTACTATTGTTTCACATCTAAGTTTATTTTGGAAGGTTGAGTCCCCTTGGGTTAGGGCCCAACCTAGAGGCTCCAGTATCTCTTCATGTATCTTATCTATGCATTATTTTAGTAGCAACATGTCCTTATTTATTTGAGTATAAATTTACTTTCCAGAAAACTTTTGGTTACAGACCTAATTTCCATCTCTCTTGTGGGAAGTGTGGTTGAAGAGTATACAACAACAAGGCAAAAATATGTGGTTTCCTTCATTTGTATATTGCTAGGCTTTATCTCATTGTTTTGTTGCATACTATGTTTCTGCAATCTAGGAGTTAAACTCATCTCTCCCAATCTTTCATGTATGTAGGTTATATTCATGTTGAAAGGTGAATTAGTTATTAATGAAATAAAATCCTTCTTTGTTTGATTTCATAAAATTTGACTCGTCCTTTCTTGCTTAGTTTGTTCTGCTACAGTTTGATCATTAGTTCAACATTCTTTTCAAGAAAAAGAAGGGATTGAATGTTGGTACGCAGGTACTACCAATGGCTTGTAGGGTTGGCATCCTAATCACACATATTTTTTCACCATCAACCTCTTCCTTGACCACTCACATTTCCCTCAAAAATTTTCCACCAAGACCACATTTTTGGGTCATCGAAGGACATCGTGAGCACTTGCTTTTGCACAAGATGGACCTCTAAGGGGTATTAATATTGGAAAATGCCTCACATAACTTTCATACACCTTAATCTACCCTTATCCACATTCATAACACTTTTTCTTCCCACATGATGCTCATGGATCCAATCATATAGCAAAACAAGGCAATCTTGTAGCATCCCATAGCAATCTTGCAGTAGTCCTTTAGCATCCTATAGAATTGTCCAAACCTGACCATATTTTATCTAAGATCTTTATTGTTTCCTCTTGATATTGAATAATCATCCCTAAGCTCTAAATCCATGATTGGGGAGGACCAAAGACCACTCTAGACCCACCTTTCCTTCACTCCAAGTACAAATATGCAATTATAATTAGAAGAAAAATTTCCACATTTGAATAGAAATGAATCTTTTGTTATGAAATGTACATGGAATTTGTTAAAGGCTAAGTTTCATTGAACACAGTGATGAAAAAGGTGATTCACCGATGCAAAGTAGATTATATCTGATTCGTGAGTTTATGCTTTCTTAGGATTTTAGTCATACACATTGTTGTTAAAAAGATCAAATTTCATTTTTCAAAGTAAGTTTCCACGTTCTACAAGTAGAGTGTTGGTTTACATTATGCAAGTAGAATAACACTTTTCATTTTTGCAATTAGCATAGCCTTTAAATTCCTACAACTAGAGTTAGTCTTTACATTTGGATGACTAACACTTTCATTTCTGCAATTAGAATAATGTTTTCATTCCTACAAATAGAGTAGAACTCTCTCTTTTCATGCAATTTATTTCTCTAAGATAGCTAAAGGAATGGTATTTGTATGAACTGATCTAATCCCTTGCTTGAAGGAGGCATAAGTATAACTTGACCTACTATGCATATAACACTATCACCTCTAATTGTGTATGAACCTTGGGTTGATAATTTAAGTTGATTGCCTTGGGAGTCTCAACATCCTTACTAAGATACTTAGGCTCATCACTTTTTGGTGTTGTTGTCAGGGATGTATCCAATTATGTGTTGCTTCTACTTATAAGTTTCCTTTATTTTATATCTTTTTTTTTGCATCGGTACTATTGAATTGGAAATTTTCAAAGAAAAGGGGGAAACATCCAAAATGAAAAATAAAAAACTAGTTATTTAATGCCTTGTAATAGTACGGATAATCAAGGGAAATTCCTACCAAAAACCCCCACCCCTTCAAGAAGTCAACCATCACTCTTCTTTGGTGATTGTGAGATTCCCTCTCTGACCAAAGTGGAGTTATAAAATCCTCTAGGTGAGCAACCTAAAATTTTTTAAGAACCCATAGGGGAGGAAGAGCCCATGTCACCTATTCAAAACATGGCTAAAAATAGGTAGAATGAGTTCTTTCCCATCCAAGAAACCAATGGGGAGTCTAGGATGAATAATATCAACCCTATTTCCCTTCCACACTTCCATGGATTAGCCTCTGAGGATCCTGACATATTTATATTTGAGTTTGTTGTATTTTGTAGGACCTATGACTATATCTCTAACGAACATAAGCTAAAGTTGTTTCCCTCCACCCTTAAATATGTTTCCTTGAGTTGGTTTATGAGCCTAGTTGGCGGCAACATCACTGCCTGGGCATAGATGCAGCAAGCCTTTTATGAGAAGTACATGGACTACTATAGGTCTAAGGAAACAAAAGAAGAAATATGTAGGATTACCCTAGGGCTAAATGAGTCCTTAGAAGATTATGATGAGAGGTTCCAACTCAATTATAGGAGGGATAATTGTACCTTTGATTTTGAATCACTCAACAGTATACCTCTCCAAGGAATCAGGGAGGATGTAATGGAGACCCTCAATATGCTATTAGGATGAGATATTTACGAATTGACCTATGATGACATCAAGACAATATTCAAGAACTGTTCGAGGGTTGCTAGGAAAAGGGGAAGGTCCAGTCAAGGCTTGGTTAACTCTTCTCTCTCCACCTCAACCATAAAACATGAGATAGGGAGTATGTTGGAATATTTCAAGAGTGAAATGTTTTATACCTTTTCATTGCAGATGGACAACATGAAAATTAAAAGGAAGCAAGAGGTAGTAGAAAGAGCACCAGTTATATTTTTCCCTAGATGCACTAAGAGGCATCCAAGAAATGAGTGCCCACTGAACACCATAGAGGTCTGCTCTCTCTCTGAGAAAAACCATGCAACAGATAAATGTACCTCTCTTCCAGGCCTAAAGGTTGTATACCAAGGAACATAGAGTGGCTTGGAACAACTCTATTTCATCAACTAGAGGAGGCCCCAAGTCCCTCGACCATATAAAAAGGCATGAAAGGTACACAATATCCCCCTTACAATTAAAATCAGAATGCACCTTTCCAGCATTTGTACCCTCCAACTCATCCATCATGGTCCATGCCCCCTCCTTGGCCCTAAATTCCCAAGTATCCTCTTCATCCTGTCAACCCACCTTTCCAACCATATAAACCTCATCCTCCACAATGGGAAACCATTTCCAAGGATGAAGGCCTCAGGAAACACGACCTCCTATCTTAATTCCTCCTCCTCAACCTCAACCACAACTACCTCACAAAAAACCTCCTAAACAACCTCAAATATCTTCCCAACCCAGTTGAAACCTTAACAATAAGCAGGCACAACAAGTTTACAATGGAGAAACATCATATCCTTCTTATGCTCTGGATATTAATAGATTAACCTTCAGTTTGGGAAGGTACTCCTAGATGCCCACCCACCTTCTCCACCTAAAGATCTTGAAGAAGAGAAGGAAGATGGCACCCTTCAAGCCAATGCACCTATCCCTATCCTGAAAGGTTTGTCCAGCCTAAACAACACACCCTGAAAGAGGCTAAACTTCTAGGAGAATTGAATAACATGTGCGTTAAAATACCCCTTCTCCAGAACATCAAATATGTCCCCATCTACAACAAGCTTATCAAGGAATAATGTTTCAAGAGGCCTAGGAGGAGAAGAAGAGACGCCCCCATTATCAATGTTTTTGGGAAACTATCTGATCTAGTGCTTGGGAGGGTGATCTCCCAAAAGTACTTGAATCCTCGTAGCTCAGTAGTGGATGTGCACATTAATAGCATTTGGGTCCCTAATACCTTGATTGACCTTGGGGCTACAACCAATGTTATGACCAAGGAAACTATGCTAAAGCTCAACCTCCAAGAAGCCTTGAGGAAGACCACCACAATACTACAGCTTGCAGATAGGTCCACAATATCCCCTGAAGGATTTATTAAGGGCGTGATGGCCTCTATAGACTCCTGGGAGTATCCCATGGACTTTCTTGTTGTCTAGGCCAAGACCCAATTTAATGGTTATCCTCTCATCCTAGGGAGACATTGGCTGGCCATTACTGATGCTTACAATAGTTGCAGGATTGGGAACATGACCATCAAGAATGGGAATCTCTCAAAGTAGCTTATATTATACCCCCTACTCAACTCTCTATTGAGCATGACTTACCCTTTTGTATAGAGGATGAGGAAGAATAAGACCTTTATCAGTCATCCCTATATCTAGTTTGTAAACTAGACACCAATGAGGGAAGTAGATAGCTAGATGAAGATGACCTTATTGACCACTTCTTATAGAATCAACCTCCTATTGTCATGCCAATTGATGAAATGGTGGAAGAGTCCTTAGAACAACTGGAGAAAAATCCATGGAACAATATGTGCTTTGTCGATTTCAACCTAGATGATGCCAAGACTGTGGATGTTAGCCCATATAGGAATCTAAAAAACAACCCTTTCCCCTTAGTTGAGCAAGAAGAGAAATTATGTACAGTGTTGAGGCAACATCGTGATGCTTTTGCATGGGACTAGAAGGAAATTAAAAGGGTACATCCATTAGTTTGTACTCATCATATATATGTCAAGGAGGGATGCAATCCTATGTCCCAACCCTAAAGGAGGATGAATCCTTCCCTTAAGGATATTGTAAAGGAAGAAATGAAAAAGTTTTTGGATGCAAGGTTCATATACCCCATTTTAGATAGTGAATGGGTGTCCCCTCTTGTCATAATACCCAAGAAAAATGGGAGGTGGATAATTTGTGTTGATTATAGAGAACTTAACAAGGCTACAAAGAAGGACCATTTCCCACTGCCTTTTATTGATCAATTGCTAGATGGCCTTACAGGGAAGAAATAATTTTCCTTCTTAGACGGATTTAGTGGGTATAACCATATTCAAATAATCCCTGAGGACCAAGATAAGACCACATTCACAAGACCATGGGGGACCTTTTCCTATAGGCTCATTCCATTTGGTTTGTGTAATGATACTGCTACTTTCCATAGGGCAGTATTGAGTATATTTTTTGACCTTGTGCATGACATTGTTGAGATATACATGGATGATTTCACCCCTTGGAGTGAATTTATAAAAGCCCTTTCTAATCTATGTAAAGTATTGAGGAAATGTATTGAGATGAATCTTTCATTGAGTCCCGAAGAATGTGAATTTATGATGAATGTAGGGACTGTTATAGGCCATTTCATATCCAAGGAAGGGATTCAGGTTGACCCCAACAAAGTTTCGATAATTTGAAAGGTCCCTACCCCTAAAAAAAAAGGGATGTTAGAAGCTTCCTTGGGTTGGATGGATATTACAGAAGATTCATCAAGGAGTTTAGTAAGTTATCCTTACCCCTATTTGGATTTTTGGCTAAAAACTAAAATTTTTGGTGGAAAGATAAGTTCCAAGAGGCATGTGAAAAGATGAAGGAAAAACTGACCATTGAACCCATCCTTAGAGGCCTCAATTAGGTACTCCATTTCCAAATCCACATAGATACATTAGATAAAGTTGTAGGAGTAGCCTTAGGGAAAGTGGAAGATAATTTTCCTTATTAGTAAGAACCTTTCTAAATTTGAACTCAACCCTACAGTCACCAAAAAGGAGCTCCTAGTTGTGGTGCATTCTTTGAACAAGTTTAGGCACTATATCACTAGATATCAATTATTTTTTCATATTGATCATTCAACCATTAAATACTTCATCAATAAACCTTATGTCAATTCTAGAATCATTAGATGGTTGTTATTATTAAAACAATTTGATCTACCTATTATTGACAAGCTAGGAAAAGGGAACATGGTTGCAGATTTTTTGTTGACACTAACCTTTCCTACAGGAAACAAGGAGATGGTAGATGATCAAATTCCATATGAACACCTCTTTTACATTGTTGTATGGTATTATTTTCGAGAGAGTGTGAAAATAAACCACTTTAACCTGCGGATGACAAACAACCTCAACAGTAAAAATCAATGTTAAACAGTGTGGATCTGCAACAAATGATAGAAACAAAACCTGCCAAAGTCTTGATCTATGCAACAGAAATAGTTAAAGAGAAAAATCAAATAAGGAATTAAGTACAAATAACTCCAATAACTCAATGGAAACTAGATATAAAGAATATATTTAATTATATGACACCTAAGAAAGGAACAAATGATGTTACCAGTCCTCCTCTGTGGGATGGGTTCTTGGTTATCCTCAATGTCTCCAGCTTTGTAGAGTCTCTCTTCTCTACAATGTGTAAACCCAACAAAAAATATTTGAGCTCCATGGGAACTCAAATGGAAAATGCAAATGGCAAGCGACAGTAATTATATTCGAAGTTACAATAGTGAGTGCAACAATGGAAATGAGAAGAATGGATGTAAAACCCTCTAATTTATAGCAAAATATTAGGTTATTCTCAAATAGTGGAAAATAATAAAATATTATTAACCAAATTCTAGAATTGACTGTTTGGAATATTTTATTATATTTGGTTGGATGGAAAAATTATTTAAATTGGTTAAATACCTTTATTTAAAAATAATAAATAAATAAATGATTTATTTATCATCTCAAGAAATGTGGTTAAGGAATAATAAACAAATAATGATTTGTTTAAGTATTCCTAGAGGATTTAGTCAAACTTGACAAGAAATAATAACTAAGTAATGATTAATTAATTATTCCTAGAGAAAAATAAGAAAAATAAAGATTTATCTAATTATTTCTCATGATTGGGTCAAATATGAAAAGGAATATTAGTTAAACAATGGTTTAATTAATTGTTCCTATAAGATAATTAAATAAATAATGATTTATTTAAATATTCTTTATAGGTTTAACCATAAATAACTTAACAAATACGATTTATTAAGTAATTTCTTATAGTGAAAGCAATTTTACTATGGTAAAATTGGCCCTACACTGTGTACTTCGATCCATCTAGTAGGTTATGGCTAGATGATAAATTTTTTGGTGATAACCGATTGCCCCTAAATGTACGAGTGTTAGGAGAAAAGCATATGACTAAATTACGCTGTAAGAACACAATCACTAGACACCGGAAGGGAGTCAGAGAGAGAGAGAGAGACCAATGGAGCTGAATGGAAAGAGGATAGTGACTGAGGGGGGAAACTAACTAACTAATGTAAGTCCCCTTTTATGTTGTGGTACCTGATATCAAATGATACAGGGGAGGAATAGCCATAGCCATCGAGATAATTGAGTACAAATAATAATGGTGTACCTAGCAAAATGAATCTGAGAACTAAAGTATATGCTGAATGGTACATGACATGCTGGCATAAATGAGCCAGGAAATAATACAATGTATCCCATATACATAATGTGCTTGGAAAACACGAGCCAGGCTAAAAATAAGAACATTTGGGTACATGGGACATAATGGCCCTTCCCTCAAAAAATGGGTGGGAGGGAGGGTATAACAAACAAAGAAACCCTGTTGAATAGGAAAGGGCTCTACAAAACTAAATGGATCATCTGAAGAAGACATGCATGCTATGAGTGTTACAAGAGGTAGGAATTAAACCCATCAAATCTACATAACTGCATCTAATGATGTAGCATAATATGAAGTCATCTGGGCATGTGGGGGGCTCCTAGAAGAGCCACCCCCTCATGAGGTATGAAACATCTCACACACACCAGGGAATCACTGGTACAATCTACTACATCACTGGACCATCAATTGTATGAATCACAAGCATGAAACAACCAAGTTAAATTGGAATTATGATTCCCTTTGCTTGATTTGAGGCACTGAACAAGAGTGGATGGTAGAACCAAGATATATCACCCTCTAGGCCATTCTTCTGGAATAGATGTGCTGATGTCGATAGAATAGGGCCTGCCATAAGTGAGGTAATGAGGATCCTCAACTAAGGCATGAGGCAAAATAGTAATGTGATTGATGGATTGACACCAAGGAAAATGGGTAAAATGGGACTGAGGGACAAAAAAACAACTTCCCTTCTCACAGCATAAAGTGCATGGTTGACTTGGCAGCGACTGACTCAACTTTGGAGGGGATGGTGGACAATATCACTAAAGGCCAAAATGGAAATACCCGATGAATGGTATGCAAATATGGATAGAATACTGTGACATGATACAATGGGATGTGAAATAGACTCCATGGATGCAAAAGTGACTCATCGCGGATGCTCTGAATAAGAGTGACTCGATGATGTTTCCACATAGAATAGGCCCAATGGGGACCATGAAAACATGAGAAAGTGATGGTTTCTCATGACGAAAATTGACACGTGAGAAAGCAAGCACCAAGGGAAGGCGTTCCCCAAAGTACAAGTGTTGGATATGAAGAAATTCGATTTTGAGAGGCGACGAAGTGACCCTTCTTGGAAAAATGGCTTATGGGGGAAGTGTCAAATCATCAAAAACAAAGAGAGACCCATTATAGTGCTTAGTGAGAGATTTCCAATGGTGCTGATGATTTATCAAATAGAGCTACGGTCTGGTCACAATGTGTGACAAAAAAACTATGGGTTTTCCTATAAAAGGTTGTTTTCCCTCCAATTTGAGAGGAGGAGAAGGCCCTAAATATTGTAGAGATCGTAGCATACAAACCAACCATCAAAATCAAGGTCCATGACTTTCAGGAAAGTGGTGCTTCTTGGAATGATGCTTCCTGGTGAAGAATTAAGGGAAGAGGAAAATGAGAATCAACTACTAGAGGAGGTCTAGAATCATCCTCACCCACTAAGTGAAACATGGGGACTATGTGGTAAAGGTGGTATGACATAGAGTAGAATATTTGAAGATATGGTATCAAACTTCTATGATATTCGATGTGAATATGGCTCATTAGAGAGGATGGTAGGACAAACTATCCAAGGAATGAGAGGATAATTGACCATACCTAGATTGGGTGGCATATAGGCCGAGACTTATGTTAATCAATTGAGAAGATGGCTAAGGGAAAACCATCATTCCCCCAAGCATGGGATATTGTTCTCAAGTATATGTGATGGAGCGCACTGATCTGGTATGTAAAGGTGGGAATGATGCCCCCTAGCAGGAGGTGTTTGTGGAGTGCCATTATGTTCCGAGTGCTTGAAAAAGGGATTCAAGCATCTTGGCCCAACCTGGCATGAGATCGTCCAAAGGATGATATGGAGATGTAGGGGCCTATGTGCCATCCAGTATGCTATGGGCATACTGGATGTATTTAGACTGGTAGACTCTAAACACACTTATTTTTATATGTAGATACATAGTTTCGTTATGCATCTTCTATATGACGATTGTGGTTCGCCATTTGTTTTGGTTATGGTTGTCTTCTGTGGTATACATGTGATAAATGCCAATCTATAATTTTATTTGCAATGGTATCTACATAGATATTTTTGGCTATAGGAACATGAATAAAAGAAATGGTTTCAAGTTCAAATACCAACATATTAACTCGTATATATTTTCTAAATAGGACTTGGTTATGCACATGATACACACAATTCAGTTGCATGACAAGTAGCAAGGAATCTAAACGAACATGAAGATGAAGGATGCAATAAGCAAGGGCATCGACTAACAAACCTATCACTGCATCATATTTGGCCTGGTTATTGGTGGCAGATCTAATGCACATGTCGTTAGCATGGACTAACATATGCAAGGGGTGAAAATGGCCCATTCTACCTGTTACACAGTAATTTGTCACCATTGGTCACCGTCCCTGTTACCCTTGTTTTCGTACATTGGAGGACACATTTATGGACCTCTGATCATTGACATAACCTAAAAACACTTGCATCATGTTCCCCTGAGTATGTACTTCATATTCCCTGAAGACACCTTTTGCAAATTATCCCTAAAAAGTGCCCTTTTTCCATTAGCGCGGGTTCACAGTGTCTCACCCGCGCCAATGACTCAGTTCCTTAAAAGGGGGCGCGCCCATTGATGCTCTGTCATAGAGCAAAGCTCGCGCCACCTAAATTTGGTCATGATTTTTAGCCAGCGCGCACTCATATGTTTTTTCCTCTCTGTTCATGGAGTTCTCTGAAGGAAAAATCCTCATGATAGAGGTCGAGTGTCATCTTTTTATCCATGACAACTAAGTTCAGTGGCTTTTCAGGGATAATGCTAATCCTCAACAGGTGTCCTGATACAATGCATACTCCTTCCTCCTCCATCTATAAATGACTGGCTCCCTACATTAAACCAACTAGTTTTGCTAGAGTCTTTGTGAGTGCTGAAGTAATGCTAGAGTGATAGTGAGAATTGAGAAGTATGGAGGGGTTATGCTGCCAAAATTCTGAGAGAGAAGAGGTCACTTTGCAAGGCGTATTTAGCTGCTTGCCCAGTCAGAGGAGGTTCAATGTCAGAACCTTTGGTTGTAATTCGTTTCTCTGTTTTTTACTCATTAATAGACGACTATCATTATGGTTCCACTCATGTGTCTTTATAATG